>JAUZST010006174.1:0-15046 GCA_034779995.1 Parotocinclus haroldoi
CCGATCTTGTATATATAAATATAAACATGATCCGTGCCTTTATTTATTATTCATACGCCTTATCACATTTTTAGATTTAATTATATATTTATATATATTGGAAAATACACCAAAAACCTAAAAAAATGTTTTAATCCTTAGAACCTGCAGCCATGACTACATTGCCCGGGTTTACAGTATATCAGTGCAATATTCCCATGAACATTTCTTACCGGAGGCTTTATGCTACAGATGAACGGCAACAAAAAAAAAAATGTTTTGCTCATCTTTGGTGTTTCTTGTAGAACTTGCCAATGCTCATACTTTCAGCCCTTAAAAGGTGTTGTAAAAATCGCTAAATCAAAGTGGTAGAACTGAAGCCATTAAGCAACATAGCTAGATAACATGCTATTTTAATATTTACTATAGTGTGTAACCTTACAGGTGAACATAAACCAACATTAAGCAGAACTAATCTAAAAACACGCTTCATTAAACTGGAATTAATATCATACCCTTTATTAAACTGGCAATAATAACTCATAAACAATAAACAAATAACCACCAGACCTTGCCGAATCAAGCTGGGAGGCCCCGAGGCTCATCGAGCCCACTCACACAAATAAAGGCACAGCACCATATTATTGTCATTGATTAAATCATGTTCACTTTACCAATAACCGGTTTATCCTGTTCAAAGTGATGGTTAATGGAACGATCTTGGATTACTGTTTGTAAGGTGGGAATGCACCAAGAATGAGACAGAGCATTACATATTCTACCACTTATCACACCATGGGGATAATTAGAGTAATGAGGCTTTGTATTTGTATATTATTTGAGAGGGAAATTAAGCAGAATAAGAGACTACACACATGACGGCCACATTAATTGTAACTGAAGGTGAGGTTTGAGTCTGGGTGCTGGACCACTGGAGCACCGTGAAACTCTAGGATTAGCTTTATTCTACACAGAAAATAGAGTTCTAAATGACTACCGATTTTTCAATTAAGCCCAAGCCTTAACTTAATCCATGCCCAGACAGAGTCTTTGAGAGGTTTCCTTGGATGCATTAAGAATACAAAACGGTTCTCTCCATTTACACTAGACCACTGATGTACCTTGAGCATGAGGGTTTTCGTTGGGTAGTTATAAGCTACATAAAAATGCAAGTGTGAATGCCCCCAGTATGGATGCTTGCCTTTAGATCAGGTTTAAATGAGCTTTTTATCACTTTAGCAGGTGGATTCAAATGCATTGTAGCCACATAACATAAATGTGTAAATGCATCCATTCATAACGCCTTCCATCAGACATGAAGAGAAGAGAGATGGAGACTGAAATGGGTGCAGGCATGTCAGACAGTGACAGAAAGGAACAGGAACTAAAATGCACAGGAGATCCAGATGAATGTTAGAAATAGGAATGCACAGAAGGTTAGACTTACATTACATAAGATAAACAAAGGAGGATAGCTATGTAGCTAAGCTAACACAGATAGAGGATGGAGCAGCTAGGATAGAGTGGATAGAGATAACTGGACCCAAAGGAACAGGGAAGTAGAAGGAACAGTGAAGTAGAAGTAGCAGGGAAGTAAAAGGAACAGGGAAGTAGAAGGAACAGGGAAGTAAAAGGAACAGGGAAGTAAAAGGAACAGGGAAGTAGAAGGAACAGGGAAGTAGAAGTAGCAAGGAAGTAGAAGTAAAAGGGAAGTAGACGGAACAGGGAAGTAGAAAGAACAGGGAAGTAAAAGGAACAGGGAAGTAGAAGGAACAGGGAATTAAAAGGAACAGGGAAGTAGAAGGAACAGGGAATTAAAAGGAACAGGGAATTAAAAGTAGCAGGGATTTAACTTTGAAAATAAAAACAAAAAAGAAATGGTAAAGTAACCATTTCAGTCTGGCTGAAAGGAGACACAACCCCCATCCCCCTCCTATTTTATAACATTGTATTTGTTATGTATCTATTTTAACCATTTATTTATCATGTCTATACATACTATTATTATCATTATATTATAATTATTGTATGATTTTGGTAGGATTGTTTCGTTTTTTGAATGTGTATATCATCTGGGCTGCCCAAGGAGGTTGGGTTTCTTAGAATCTTGGTGCTTTTAAGGTTATATATTTGCATTGCTGTATATAGGAGATTTTTCCTGGTCACTGTAACCTTGTTGAGTAAGGGATGTGAACCTACACAGTCGTAAGGCTGCTTTGAGAAAATGCACAGTTTTGTAAAAAGCGCTGTGTATTTGACTGGATTGATTTAGCATCGCTTTCAGCATCAACAGACACAAGGTTACATCGATACACAATGTTACTAGTAACTAGTCAGTCATACTCAGATTGGACCAATTTAGCATAATTAACCTAATGCACTTTTAATTTTGTTAAAATGTCTTTTAACTTTGGGAGGAAACTGGAGGTCCCAGAGTAAACCCACGCAGACATGGAGAGGAGAGGACATGTGACAAAAAGTGAAAATGGGGGTCAAAGTGTGTTCCAAATTCCCAGCACGAAGCCTATACTGGAGCACCATCTAATGTTGTGTGTTTAAGGGGAACTTTTCTGAGGTGGGTCGGTGCCTCTGTAGAGAGGACATTAACAGCACATTATCCAGACAAGAATGTGAAATAAACATCAACAAGAAGAAAAGGCTAAGTACAGTTCAATTTAATAGCGGTGACATTCGGCAACCCCATGAAGGATGTTTTCAATTAGAAGTTAACTAATTTCATTCGTTGTTACACTCGCTGAAATTGCACTTTTACAAGCTTGACTGCTTTCCTATTTCAGAGCTGCAGGTTAATGAGTCATGTACATTGAGCACGTGCACTGGAACGTCCTCCAAACAGATTGACACAAGTTGCTTAAAGCAGTCCCTTCGGTCTTAAAGCAATAGACTTGCTTATAACCCGTGTGAGCGAGCTCCTGAAGCAGAGCCTGTATTATTTAAAGTAGGCTTTTGGGCGTCTGCACCTTTAAGAAGGATGAAATGTTTCGGTCTTGAGCCACCCCCCTGCCTCTCAGCCACAAACCCTCTCAGACACTCCCCCAGTCACATTTTCACACCAGCGCTGCTCTCTTCTGCATCTTTCAAAGGAACTGGAGTGCTGACTTTTCCACTCGAAAAGCCACGAGAAGGCGGCACATGTCCCAACCAAGCCAGATCTGAACTAAAAGAGGAACAGAGAGCTCCCGTTTATGGCTCTTGGAAGGGGGACTTAGGAGCGAGGACACTCGGGGGCGGGGGAACGAGCGCACCGTAAAGTTGCATCTTGACCAGAATTCTTGCAGAAGCGATGCCTTATATTTTAAGCATCCAGTTTTGATGGAGGCATCATAGCAGAGGATCAGATGCTGTAAAGTTCATGACAAGATTTAAAAAAAAAAAAAATCATCAGCTAAATCAGAAAATCCTCAGGTATGTAAAGTTAGTATTGTCTTTTACTTAGGCCATAGTATTTTAAGGTTACTTCACAGTTATTCTGCCTGCTGTTTGATTTTATTTGTTATTCCTGTTACCTTTGTGTTTCAGAACTTTATGACAAGCATCTCTGGATCGTTTTAGGGTTAAAATGCTCTAGCCAAGGCAGTCACCCTGTTTAGACTCACCGCTTAACCTATTTATGCGCGTCTAAAATAAAGCAAAGTATTAATGGTGAAATCTGGAGTAGCTAACAGAAGAGTCGGAAAGGAAAGAATGACTGCACGCTCCAGTCTCTTATCATCTCAGCTGGAATCGTTCCAAACTGGTTAAGCTTGGCAGAGCTGCTCTTATGGATCTGAGCATCACACCTGATGAGCACTTACCCATTCAGGGTCAGACGATGCCTGCTCCGATCTCCGTTCCTCCAGCATTACCTTCACCCAGCTCAACCCTGAAGCAGGGACTTACTGCTGGGTTTAAGAGGGTGTGTCGGACAGAGGACGATGGCCCATGCCCGTTTCCAGGGATGTTGCCTGGCGTCTTGGAGATGCGAGTGAAAGAAGGCAGCAAGATTCGCAACCTGATGGGCTTCGCCATGGCACGGATGCAGTGCGAAGAAGGAAAAGGGGGACATGCTGGCCTTAGACAGGTGGTGTTCACCGGGTCAGGCAGAGCAGTCACAAAAACCATTACGTGCGTTGAGATAATGAAGAGGAAAGTCGGTGGACTGCACCAGCTCACTAAACTGCGCTACAAAGGTGTCCGAGAGGTGTGGGAGAGTCAGGAGGGAAGTAGTTCTGAGATGACCGTCCACAGGACAGTGCCTTCTATCAGCATCCTTCTATCCAAGGACCCACTGGACCCCCTTGAACCAGGATATCAGCCTCCTGAGACACAGAGTGCTCTTTGGGAGGATGGACAAGCTAGCGACGCAGCACAACCTACAGGAAAGAGGCAGTTTGATCACATGGGCATCCAAAGTGAAAAACAGTCTAAAAGATTCTGCAGTTTAGAAGAGATCACTCTGTAAGTTGCACACAAAAGCGAAGAACCAAAATTGGTGTGCACAAACTTATAATGGTCATAACGGTTCTAACAGTTTCATAAACTTCCATTTGGACTTATCCAACCTCATTTTTTTCTTACTGTTATAATATGAAAATTGCATACACCATGACCACAAAGAGAAACCTTGTGCATTACAGCATTCATGCTCTTACTGCATGTGCGAATGTACAGTATCTGTTGCATTCTTTTCCAGCAAATAAATTATTTGCAATATAACTGTATTAATGCTTATCTGTTCCATAAGGTGTAGATGCTGTTAACATGTTATCATATTTTTTAAATGTATTTATTTAAATTCCAATATGGTTCATGGAATGCTAGCAATAAACATTTATTACAATAAAGCGTATTCAAATCAGATATGGATTTACATGTCAAAAGAGGACAAAACTAAACACATGGAAAACAAAGACAAATTCTAGTACTATTTTACTATTATTTAATTAATAATAATATTATTGTTGTTGTTATTGTTAGGATGATAAGGGAAAATCATCATTATTATTATTACTATTCTTATTATTATTCCTAAGCTAACATATGTAAAAGAAAACAGTTGGCATTTGACCATATGAAATAATTTTGACTTAAAAATAAATAACTTTTTTCAGTTTATAAACAGAATTGCCAATTAAACTAGTGCTACTGTGATTACAATATTATTCTAATATTATTCCAACATTATTATTCTAGACTAAAGCAGATGTAAAAAGAGATGAAGAAGAAGTTTTTTGTGTGTTTTCATGCCTCTCAAATCATACTGCATTTTACACTCATAAAGCTGGTCACCCTGCAGAAATAAAATGTGATGAGTTTCTAAGTCTGAAATCATTTTATCTTGATGAAGTTGAATATTGTTATTATTAGTATTATTATTATAGCTATAAAGCGCAAGCATTAATTCAATCAGACTTCGGAACAAAAGCAACTCTCGACACGATTTAAAAATGAAAACTGATATACAGAATACAGAATTATCGCTGCTAGGGAGCCTACTCAAAAAGTATTCATTTAAAAAGGACTAATTATTTCTAATACTGCTAATACAATGTAATGAGAGTTACTCATTACTTTAAGTTTAAGCTACTTCCCCCAAGTCATATTAATCTGTACCATTCATTTTTCGAACTGAATGGTTCAAAAGATTCAAAGTTTCAACATTTCTTGTTTCTCCCATCACTTGGCAGACATGGAGAAGTTTTACCCAGAAACAAGAGTACTACAGGGACCATTTTTATTAATCTTTTATCTGTAATGTGATTACAAGAATTTTAACTGTAATGAATTTCATTACTTTGTTACAGCAAAATATACTTGGTAAATGCTCAAATGTGTTAATATACTGAATACTGAAATGCACCTGTAATACCTCCACAGACTGTGATGAGAATTTCTTGTAGACTGAGATTTTTGTCACTGCTGATAGACCCCTATGGCCCTCCGCTTCAATACACCTGCAAATTCAGCCACTTCCTTCACACTATGGCCTTTGGTATGCCCCAATGCATTTTTGCCAGAAATTAACATCTGCTTTGCGACCCATTTTCCACACATCGAATGAGACATTCACTGCACTGTACCACCTCCTCTCAAGATACGAATTTTGTCTTTCAGCACGCAGGGATTTATAGCCCGATTGTCTTCATGCAAAGCCGTTTCCAAGAGAATTAAGTATTGTCGCCTGGGGATCACAGTTTTTTTTTTTCAATCCAACTTATTTCTAGACATTTTTGTAAATGGGTGTAATTTAATAACATGATGCTTGCTGGCATTTTGTGACTGTCAAAATAACGGTGCGTAAAATGTGTCAAAATCTGACAATGAAGACAGATAAATGAGTAAAGAATGCGCAGAAATAGGTTGAATCATTTCAGACAATCCGAACTCCAAGACTTAACTAGATGATAATACAAATAATCCGTTATGGATAACACTGTTATAATCAGTGTGACACAGTGATCCATGAAAATGGACTTAACTGAAAGTAAAGGCTTGGAAAATGAAACATAAGGAAATACATTATTTTAATGCGATCACACTTTAAACCCTTAATGATGAACTAGAGAAATGAGACAAAAAAAACCCCAAACGCATCCTGAATGAACGCAGCGTTTCTGTTTCTATATTAACATCCAGCTTTCTTTTCTGGAGCATATCAAAGTGTGCTGGCCATCAAACTGTTTCTGCCAGATTACATTTTGCTGCAGTGGTTACAGTGTGCTGAGGCAGGACATCCATCATTTTACCACAGAGGTGACAGTATATCTACGGGGCTTCTCATCTGTGCTAAGTTTCTGAGCCATGACTGAGTTTGTAATACTTTTTTAATGCAACCTGGGGATATCACTCATGATCATAATGAAAATCTCTAAGGCCTGAAAACCGCTTAGTGCATTTAATTTATCGCTGACAATCCTGTAATGGATTTATACAATATATCCCTACATGGTCCGGTTTCGTGAATGTATCACGGTCTCATTGTGGGGTCGCGCTAGACAAAAGAAATCTTGGAAAATTGCATCTCGGTGGCCTTCAGTGGTCCTCCTGAGGTTCTTTTGTCTTCACTTGACATCCAGTTAACCTTCGCCCTCACCTCAGCTGATGATTCAAAGCAGGATGCTGATCCCTGAGGCTCTTTTTCAGTTTTAGGTACTTAAAATGGACAAACCTGAGGGGTTTGAGGAAGGGCAAAAGATTATCTGAGAGTGCCAATTGCTGACTTAACAGCTTTCAGCCTGGACGCCGTGCGGCCTGCGTAATTACTGCTTTCGATTACACACATTCACATATTTAATCGAAAGATAAATTTAAGATATAGACAGGGGGGCTTAGTTCTACAACTTTAAGGAAACAGACTTAGGAAATTGGCAAAGCCATTACTTCTAATGGCTTTGATTATTCCTACTTGATTATCCCCTTCACACTGCACTGCACAGCAAATGAATGACTTTCCTAAGTGGGTAATGAAAATTAAAATGTTCAAATATCTAAAGGTTTCTCATTTCTCATCACTGGCTGGTTTTCAAGCCGGCTTTCAGGGTGGATCATCCCATTGAAGGCTTTGAGTGTTGAACCCGGCCTACAGGGTGAGTGATCCCAGCAGGTCCTGGCTTAGTATAGGTTTAAATACAGGCTAAATACAGGCTAAATATTTTATACCTTATGATCCCATTAAAGTTATATTCATTTCTATATTGTTTTTTTTCACAATAGGTTCATTGTGGAACAGCAATTTCTATGATCTTCTATTATCTAAGCCCAAATCGAGCAAGCCTGAAGGTGACAGAGGAAAGAAAAAAACTCCCTGAACGTTATATGGGCGAAACCTTCATAGGACTGAGACTCCAATAAAAAAATACATATCTCTAACTCCAGTAATCATGAAAACGAATCACATGCGTAATATTGCAACTTGAAATGCACGCTATATTTAAAAATGTGTTTCAGACATCAAGCATTAAAATATGCTGTTGATTTAAATGAATTGCAGTCACTTATGTTTCTTCATAACCCTCTGTTAACTTTCATGTAATTCATCTGATATGCATGGTTTGTGATAAGAACAAGTACTACTGTTTTTAATGAAAATCAATCTGATTTTTTTTTTCACAGCCTCCTTGGTGCATTAATTCTGTCTGATTTACAGGTACACTTGAACTGAACAGTGGTACCAGAAAGCAAAGCATGTCGAGTACTGAGACTTTTTTTTTTTACATAATGTAATGAATGAATCTGTTCCAAAACCCAGAAAATACACACTGCATAAGGCATTATGTACATTAATTGTGCTGCATTGTACACTTAAACGCTATAAACATGGCGTATATAAAGTAAGTCTCACTTTAACATTGTTAATATCTGAGCTGTTTGTAGTTTATTATAAATACATTAAGCGCTATGTGGTTCTCATTGTTTTCCTTTTAGTTGGCTGTTATCACTAAACTTCTTGGGACTTATTTGACCTAAGAATATATGTAAAAATACAAAACAAACAAAAAAAAAATCTGCACTGCATTGAGACAGATATGTGCTTCTATGTTATAGCTGATTAGAGCATATGAATCGGGCATCTGTACTTATACACGTTTAACCAAGTGTCAAAAAAAACAATGATTGGCGAGACCGTTTTATCTTGTCGAAATGCGCCGAGAACCAAATGTGTGTTTTGTGCAGGATTTATGACTGCATTTTAGTCATTTAGTCATTGATTGTGTATTGAAATATTTATGGCAGCACTGTTTTAGTCTTTTCCTGGTTAACACTTCACCATATGCAAATAACTTTCCCTGTACATCCCATAATCATATTAAATATTAATTGAGTTCTGCTGCAAAATCTCAATAAATAGCAGGTTTTAGGTTCATAAATAACATTTATTTTGAATCTATTTTTAAAATGGCACTCTTTTAATGCCCATTTCCTTCACTTCGGGGGTGGATTTTCCATTAGAAAGTTACAAGATTCTTCAGTGCTGCACAACAATGCTGGTGATTTTTGGAAGCATTATAGCTCCTGAGTTAGGCACTAAGGTACCTAGCCAAACGGTCTCGGTCCACAATATCAGAGCTGTTAGTTTATTATAATCCACCTTGCCAGCTTCGATCAAATGCTACAGGTTGCCTACAAGTTCCAGTGGGAGGCAGAGCTTTCTCCTACAAAGCCCCCAAATTATGGAACAGTCTTCCAATAAATGTTCACAACTCAGACACAGTCTCTATGTTTAAATCTAAGACTTATTTGTTCAGTCAAGCATTCGGCCTATAGTTCTTGTTCCAGTTTTAGTCATTCATATGCTAATGGAAACAAAGATCATGTCTAATTCATTTCCTTTTTTTCGAGGTTCTTGCTCCAACGGTGACCCTGCTATGGAAGATAATATCAGACAGAACGATCAGCCATGCCAAAGATTCTCCCTCTCCCATCTCTTCACAGACTTAATGCGTTTAAACGTTTTATATATAATGTTTATTTTTATTAGTTTTATATGTAATGTTTATTACCCAAAAGAGGATGGGTTTCCCTTCTGAGTCTGGTTCCTCTCAAAGTTTCTTCCTCTTAATCTCAGGAAGTTTTTCCTTTCCACTGTCGCCACTGGATTACTCATTAAGGAACAAATAGAATTCAATTTGTGACACTTGTTTATGCATCAGTGTAAAGCTGCTTTGTGACGATGCCTACTGTAAAAAGCGCTATACAAATAAAACTGAATTGAATTCAAGCTTCGCAATAGTGATTATAGCGCATGACAGTATAAGTGCTGCAGTGTCTGCAATTAAGGCGTAGCTATGGGCTCAGTTTTTTGAAGAGTGCCGAGAAGAAACTGCTTCTGAAGCAGCCCGTTTTGATAGAAAACAATCTGGGTTATCGATCTGGTGTGTTTTAATGTTATTTTGAGATAACATGCATCTGCCAATGTGTGCTCATGAATCCAATATTCAAAACTGGTCGAGATAATGCAGAGAACCTTTTTTTTTTATTGCAGCTCATAATCTGGGGGAGAGATACGATCAGTTCTGCACGTGCTGCTCTTAATCATTTGAAACTTTGTACAATAGTTTCCCAGCATTAAAGATGCTGATATCTAGTAACACATTTGTTGTCAAGAGCAGTAACATATTTTATGTATTTTTTATTAATGAAAAAAAAAACAGTTATTAATTGAATACATTATATATCAGCCATTGGTCGTTCTGCTCTCTAAATATTGGGATTCGCATGGACCATTGAAAAACCCATAATCGGTCTGTATGTCCTGCCAGAGGGAAGCTTCTGGAATAGCGGTTGTATATAATGGGACAGATCATGGGCTTTGGGTCCCATGCCTTGGCCTACTTGGAGCATAGATTGTAGGGCCAGGGATTAAAAACAGGGTTCAATTCCTTCGTTTTATTTCGTGCTGCCATTCCAGACTGCGATTGATGATGGCAGCATACGTTGAATGATTTCAGGATAGAACGTCTGCAGCAGCAGATTCTTAGATCTGCACTTCTTTAGTCGTCTGAGGAAATAGACTCTCTGTTTGGTCTTCTTAATTATGTTCACAGTGTTCCCATCTCATTTAAGTGTGCTGCTGATATGTGCTCCAAGACATTAAATGAGATTGTCTGGTTATTGGCTGTTTGCAGAGTGTGATTGGCTCTTTCAATTGTAGTGGTTTTATTTCACCATGCCTGTTGTCTTGAAAGTGGTCAGGATGAGGAGATCACACCATAGCTGTGGTTTTAGGAGCGTGAAAGACCCTTCCTCCAACAGTCAAAAGACATTCATGTTAGGTTGAATAACTCAATTGTCCTTAGTGTGTATGTGTGTGTGTGTGTGTGTGTGTGTGTGTGTGTGAAACTGGCTTTCCTGCGACCCTGATTAGGATTAAGCAGATAAGATAATGAATGAATAATTATCATAGAAATGAATTCATATCATATTCATAGAAATAAATTAAGGACATTAAGCTTTAACTATGCATTCTTTTGGACGTAAAATGGACTTTTTTTTGTTGTGGAGTTCACTATTATAGGGACCCTCAAAAATCAAATGTGAATGAAATATACAGAAAACATTTAACTATGCAATGATGGATGGGTAAAACATTTGATTATACTGTGAGAAAGAGAGTTTTGAGTGATCGTTTAACTGCTCATTCAATTGCTGATTCAATTACTCACATTTACAGACATCAAAATGCCATTTATCTCTCATGGTTGACATGTGCTTACCCACCCCCCACCTCCCATCCCCCCCACCTCCCATCCCCCCCACCAGTCTTTGTTTCCATAGTAAAAACATAAACAAGGGTTATTTTCAAATAATTCCCTACAGAAATCATAAGCTGTTTGCAGTAATGATGGAAATGTTGAGGACGATAATAGCTTGAAAAATATATGCAAAAAAAAGGTTGCATAGATCTGAGCAAAAAAAGAATACATTCTGCTTCTAAGTCATTATGCAAACACATTATTTTTTTGTGTCCCTTTTTATCATTTTATTTTTGTAATTATTTTCTGATTAGGGAAAAAAATATATATTTTGGTGCAACGTTTTTTTTGTGATGTAATAATTATATTATGTAATATCTAAACCAATTTGTAAAAATGTATTTTATTTGTTATATTTGAAAAGTATTGAATTCATAAAGTTTTTATTGAGTTCCTCTACTCAAAGAATTGGCCTTTTACGATCCGAGGGCCATTCATCCATAAAGCCTGAGCCATGCTAATGAAGCGTTAATGCACGTGTTTGTAAATTTTCAATGAAGAGTTTAAAGGATTAGAAGAACTTCACCTTATAGCCTGCCTATGAACTGTCCTTTTGTGTTCGGTGTTCACAGAGCCAATCTTCCCCATAGCCCTTCCAGTGTTCAAATAAATTCATGTGACCTTCTGATAAAAGTAAGCACACTTTTTCTTCTCAATCTCTGTAGTGGATGAGAGTGAGGGTTGTGGGATGGTGTGGGAGTTCACTATCTCCCGCCTTCCAGATGGTGCTGTCTTTTCTTATCTAGAAGAATGGCCACTGCCTCCATTTTTCAGACTCTCTTATCTGAAAATCCTTTAAATTGAATATTTACTGGGCTGATGTTTACAGCCAGTGTTTGAATGCTCAAAGCACTATTCTCCCTCCTTCTTGCTAGGAAGGCCACTGAGGCCATTTTCATCCTCGAACTCTTACTCTCTCCCTCCCTCTCTTTCTCTTTCTCTTTCTCTCACTCTCACTCTCTCTCTCACTCTCTCTCTCACTCTCTCTCTCACTCTCTCTCTCTCTCTCCTGTTGGAGAATAAGACACTGATTGACTATCAAATGCCATAATGATGCAAGTGTTCAAGATGAATATAGCATAGATCATTTTTAAGTTTATTTTCAAACCTAACATTGGACAGCATAATACAAAATAATTATCAAATAATTTTAGGATGCTCTACATTCATGCGTGTTGAAGTAATGCAGTTAAAGGTGTAATTGTTTAGCTCAGAGTCAGAGCTGTACGAGCAGATAATCCATGCTAAATTAAGAAAAAGCAGAGTTCAGACATAATGTGCTATAAAAGTGTATTGAAGCCCATGACCTTGTCCAAAATGTCCTTGAAAAAGAAAGCTGCTGTGTTTCATGTTGATAATACCCTTAGACTTTGACGGTTTTACTACAGAGTTGACTTTTAATACTTTAGTAAACGTCTCTTTCAAAATATTGCAAAGCTCAAGAGAATGCATTGTAGATACTGCCATCTAGTGGAAGAACAGTAGCGTCAGACACTAGTGATAGTGGGTAGTGCGAGACCGTAAATAAACTACTGTATACTACGGTACATACATTGATTCTCGACCAATAGTTTGAGTCTCGATCGATGATCCAGCTCGCTCTCTTCGTTCACAAGGTGCAGGACTTCTTTCAGTTCCTAGAACTTAAAAAGTCACAGCAGGGTCAAAAGCTTTTTCATACTTAGCCCCCCAAGCTATGGAACAAACTCCCCACTTTAGTTAGAGATTCAAAAAAACTCTCCATTTTTTTAAGCTAAAAACATTCTTATTTACACAGGCTTTTGGTTAGATTTAGACTGGGATGCTGAAATGGCTCAGGTTGGCTCTTGCCTCTTGGCTGAGTTACCTTCTGGCTCTTCCCTTTTGAGCTATACTGCCATGGTTAATGCTGCTGGAGTTTGCCCCTGGCATCAGTGCTTGTTAATGGACAATCAACAAAACCCAGTTCCACCAGAGTGCAGTAACTCCCTCCATCATTCAGTTATTAGGAGACGATGTGCCTCCAATAACTTACCGCCGAGGACTCATTATCTTAAAGCTATTTCGTTATTGAATTCAAATTGCATTACAAGTTTAAATGTTATTATTTAGTTAAAATTGCATTATTTACTTGATTATTACAATTAACATCTAAGCCACCCAAGGAGGTCGGTTCCCTTTTTGAGTCAAGGTCCTCCCCAAAGGTTTCTTCCTTCTATAATCAGGGAGTTTTTCCTCGCCACAGTCGCCCGAGGCTTGCTCAAATTTGGGATTGGCCTTTTAAGAGAATATAATAATGCAAAGCTGCTTTGAAACAATGCTCCATTGTAAAAAAAAGCTCTATATAATTAACTTTGACTTTGCCTTTGATTTGCCAGTTGTATTGACCAATATATTCGCCACCATGCAGAATTGATTGGAACCTACATACATGCGTGCATTTATGTACAGCAATAATGTTCATACAGTATAGAAGACTCACCGGCCACTTCATTATAGGTACAGCTTGTTAGTACCAGGTTACACCAGTCTTGTTTTTTGAGCTTAATTCTTCATGGCGTAGATTCAGCAAGAAGGTGCTGGGGAGTCTGGTTCATCTTAACGTGCAGTAGTGGCAAACGCAAAGATGCGATGATCTTTTGGATCGATATCTGGTGACTGTGTAGGCCGTTTGACTACAGCGACCTCATTGTCCTGCTCTATAAACTAGGCTGTGATTACTTGTGACACGACAAGTAGAAGATGGCACACTGTGGCCATTAAAGGGATTAACGTGGTCAGTAACAATACTCAGGTAGACTGTGGCATTTAAGCCATGCTGTTGGTGTTAGCTCAAACAAGACCGGCCATTCTGCTCTGCTCTTCTGCTTATCAGCGAGGTTTTTCTGCTCTCTTTCTCTGCTTTTCTAGACAATCTAGTTTACGCTATGTACGCTATCAGCCGTTTCGGAAACAACCATGCCACGTTCATAGTAACTTAAATCAGCTTTTAAATCGTCTGAAGCACTCCAGACAGAATGAACAGACACTGAAGCCTGTGTACCTGACAGCAATGCACATGCTTCACTGGTAGTGGATGGGATTGCAGATGGGTTTGTTATGGACAGTAAAACAATTTTTTTATCTTTTTATTATTATTGGTCAACCTTTCAATAAGGCGAAACCTCCTAGTCAGACGTCAGCCAGTAAATCAGAATTTGGGGGGACTTATCAAGATTCTAAATATCTGCATAAATATCCACATTGTAAAGACCGAAAATAAGTTTATTTGCAGTATTCACAATACAAACAGACAAAATGAGCAGAAGTGTTTTGTTTGCATTAGGCAAGGCAGCTGGCTAGTAAAACTATACAATCAATTACTTCTTGTGTACTTTACAGAGGAGCCACATGTAAAACCTATGGAAAATCTGTGTGGTATCCTGACTCCTAATGGGATCAGTTGAATTGTTCCCCTGTTTTAAACCCTACCAGTCAGAACTGACTTATATGTACTACTCTAAATTGTTTATTAGATCTTTAACTTGTGTGCCACCTTAATCTCTGGCAAAAAGAAAACTTAAATGTTTTTTTCAGTACCTGGGACTCTGCTGGAGAGTTTCGGTATGACAGGAATTTTGGAGAACGTTTCTTTTTTCCACTATAGTAATAATGTTACTGCACAGCGCTCATTGTGCTGTATACTAACAAATCAATCCAGCGTCAACAGATACAGAGAAGCATTTTGCTGTCTCTAGCTTTAATGATTCTACCTATGGTGCTAATTGTTTTGAAATTTGTATTTGGCTGTATATTAATTTAAATTCCTGATATACTCACACACTATATATATATAT
>JAUZST010006175.1:0-15046 GCA_034779995.1 Parotocinclus haroldoi
TTCTTTGGTCCGATTAAACGGAATTTTGGTCCAAATAAGCGAATAAAATTACACGTATATAATAGGATTTGTTTCGGATATTTTAGGATTCGGTCTGAATAAGCGGCTGGTCCCATTAACCAGATTCCACTGTACATTGTTAGTTTCATAACAGCCTTCATTGTTATGAAGTGTGCGTGTGTGTGTTGGTTTTGCAGGATGAGAAGAAGGTGATTGCTGACGAACAGGAGAAGGATAATGCCGTGAGGAAGAGGATGAATCTCTCCATTCCCTTGTTACCAGAGAAGGAGGAAGATAAAAGGCTTGCATCGTTACTCACCTTCCAGACTCCAGACTGTGAGTTCTTTATTAGAATTTAATCTTCGAAAATGTGTGTGAGAGTTTATAGTGTAGTGACTAGTGAACAGGCTTATTCTCGCCCTCTGCTCTGTTGGATATAAGGCCATAATGGAGTAAGAGGGATGATATGGTATATCATAATATCATAATATCATAATAATAGGTATAATAGGTATATTTAAATATACATTAAATCAAATGGCAGCAAGATTGGAATGCCATTATCCACACGGGGTTGCGGGCCAGCCTGTGCCCAGCAGCAACTCTGGGCGCTAGGGCAGGAACAACTCTAGACGGGGCAGCCGTCCGTCGTAGGGCACACACTTACACAGTAAGGACCACTTTAGAAACACCAATTAACCTAACATGCATATCTTTGGACTGTGGAAGGAAACTGGAGTACCTGGAGTAAACCCACGCAGACACGGGGGAGGACATGCAGACTCCACACAGAAAGGACCCAGACCGCTCCTCCCTGGGGTTGAACCCAGCTGGAATAACCAGATTAAAAACAAACTGGATGAAATACAAAATAGCATTGGGGGAAAACTGAACCGCTGCACAGCAGGGCACAGAGGAAAAGTCCTGCAAAGTCAGACATTCTAGATTGATACAGCATTACTAACTGAAAAGGTAAACACAGAGAACATGTCAAAGTGCCCAATCCAGATCAAACACATCCTAAGACATATTCAAGTCTCATTATATAATGAATGAACTGAAACAACGTAAGACCCCTGATAGAGTGCGTCGATTTCAAACATTGTGCACATATTTAAAGGCGGTTTGGTTGGCACCGCCGCCTCATAGCCAGAAGGTCCCGGGTTTGATCCCGGGGTGGAGCGTCCTGAGTCCTTTCTGTGTTGAGTCTTCTTGTCCTCTCTGTGCCTGTGAGGGTTTACTCTGGGTACTCTGGTTTCCTCTCAAAGTTCAAAGACCCGTTTGAGGTCAATTGGTGTCTCTAAAGTGTTCCAAGCGTGTGAGAATGTGTGCCCTGCAATGGACTGGCCCCATGTCTAGCGTTGTTCCTGCGTTGCACCCTATGCTGCCGGACAGACACCGGCTCTCTGGTGACCCTGTCCAGGATTAAGCGCATTAGAAAGTAACTGATTGACACCTCAATACCTACAAAGGGACAGATCATGTCTAAGATTAATGAATTAGGAGAAATAATCAAAATTCTGTCATTATCATGACTAAGAAGCCATGGAGTATGACGTAAATAAACTAATCAATAATAAATTGTCTCAAATTCTTTTTTTTTTCTAAAAGTAAGTGCCTTAATTGGCATAAATTGTAACAAACAACCGTTGCCAAAGCAATTAATAGCAGAACACCTAGTATGGAAATAATTTTAAGGAATACAAATGTATAAGAGAGTGAAACAATAAAATATTATATCTTGGTGCAATGTAAACTCGCATTTATAAATGCACACATGTAGAGACGAGACCTATTTGCATAAATATTAAATAACTCTATTTCTCTCGCTTTCTCTCTTAGCATATGAGGACAGACAGCAGTCGAAGAGGCAGCATATCTCGTCTCGCTCCTGGTTCTCCTCCACCGCCTCATCTGCTCCAGCAGGGGGTGCTATAGGAACCCTCTTGCACAAACTGGGACTGAAAGGCAGAGATGCCATAACTGCCAAAGTGCTGAACACAACACCAGCCAGCTCTCTGGTACGTAGGAGGTCTGATGGTGGCTCTGCGGTGTCTGACAGTCCCAGCCAAATGTCGTGTTCCACACCCCGAGAAGCACAACCATCTTCTCCACACGCCGAGGACACGCCCACTCCCAGCGAGGAACAGAGCCCGGACCAGGCCGGAGTGTTGCAATGTGGGAGAGAAGGGAGCGCTGATACTGCATCCTGCCCCGCAGTGTCTTTGGTGGCGGACTACAGCGACTCGGATTCTGATCCAGGACACTGAAAGGGAATATAGTATTTACCTATGAACGTGTACAGACTTCGTTTCAGATTCAAGACTTTACAAAGCCACACCGGTTTAATCTTCAAACTCCCATCAAGCTGGCCATGATTGTGAGATTGTGTGTCTGTGTGGTCACTGTTTGAATAAAGTTTGCACGGCAGATCAAACCTAAGACGCAATCAGATGTTCTCAGACATGAAACAGCTGAGCTATTTGTCGAGTTTAAGCTGAAAGAACTACAAATCCCACGCTCGTGTTTGTGACGCAAACTCCACAACAGAGCTGCTGCTCACCTCAGTGACTCAGAGCGACAGTTTATTTACATATACACAAACATAGTAAAACATTTTGCTTTCATGCTCTTATCTGCATCTGTGTTACACAGTAAACATACACTCACTGGCCACTTTATTAGGCACACCCAGAGTCCACCTTCTCGTCAATGCAAATATTTATCCAGCCAATTACATGGAAGCAAGTTATTTAGGCATGCAGACATGGGAAAGACGAGCTGCGTAAGTTCAAACCAAGCATCAGAATAGGGAAGAAAAGTTGATTTGAGTGACTTTGAACATGACGAACTGCTCTGAGTATCTGATTTTTACACACAGCCAACACTAAGGTTTGCAGAGAATGGTCTGAAAAAGAGAAAACGTCCAGCGAGTGGCATTTCTCCGGATGAAAACACCTCGTTTCTTACCCATGACAATAAGATCACTGTACAAGTTTGCAGCAACAGTCTTATGCTATCATGTCAATATGGACCAAAATCACTGAGAAAGGTTGCAACACCTTGTTAAATCCATGCAAAGATTTAAGACAGATCTCAAGTCCAAATAGGGTCCAAGCTGGTACAAGCAAGCTGTGTGTAATGAAGTGGCTGGTGAATGTCCACAGCTCTCAAGAATATTCTATCCATCCATCCATCCATTATCTTCCGCTTAATCCACACAGGGTCGCGGGCCAGCCACTGCCCACCTGGCAACCCTGGGCGCAACGTCAGGACTTTTAGGGACACCAATTAAACTAACACGTATGTCTTTGGACTGTGGGAGGAAACTAGAGTACCCGGAGTAAACCCACGCTGACACAGAAAGGACCCAGACCGCTCCACTCTGTGATTGAACCCGGGACCTTCTTGCTGTGAGGCAGTGCTGCTACCCATCGAGCCACGATGCTAGCCAGGGAATATTTCGTTATGGGATATTTCATTTTAAGGTATCCCCTAATTTTTGAGCAGTATATTTATCTCTTCTGAATGATCGACTGATCTGAATCTGTAGACCCTCTATTTCTTCTACCTTAGTATTAGCGTCCTCAGGAAGCTTAACTTACGTTTTTCCACAGAACTTTATTTTAGGAGTGGAACTAGGACTCGCTCAACCCAAGAGCTGTTGACACTGGATATTTCTGGATTTATTTTTATTTATTTATTTTTAGTCTAGCAGCAGTGCTAACTAAAACCGCAAATGGCTTTCAGAGTTCCTGTCTGGAACAATCCTCTGATTAAGCTTTTCTCTCGCAGTTTGTATATTATATATGTTAGCAAAGACCTAAACGGGAGCTTGACATTGAGGGGGGCATGAGCTTTGATTCCACATTGAGCCCATCCCAAGTTTTGGGTGAAAATGCAGTTGCATCATTTATTGGGTAGGATACGTCCCACCCGGTTCCTATCACAATGCATGTAGACTTCATTATTTAGTTAAACTCCTTGTTGTGTTTTCAGTCTCAGGCCGAACTGTTGGTTCGAGTCACGTGGTTGCTGATCATCCCCACTAGGTGGAGTCCTCGTACCTGCAGTTATAATTAAATAGCGAAGAACAGACAAGAGCTGTATTATAACAGTAAGTAACAAGCCCCGAACATCCTGTTACACTTCACACATTTTAAATAAATCCTCACCTCATTCAGATCAAAACAGAAGCTCACTCTGCTGCTCAGGGGTCCAGTTATTTTAGGACATGCTCTGTTTGAACTTGGTCGACTGTCTGTTTACTTTCCAAGAAAATCCAGCAGACGGTTTTGAAGCAACATCATGGAAGATTGAGATGAAATCACTGAAGTCAAACCCCAAGGACGAAGCTGAAAGGTTGTCCTTATTCGTTTCGTTATGATTGCTGATTCAATTTTTAGCACATTTAAAGCAAGAAGAAGTAACTCGGTCCTAAAATGTAAAATCATCACTACACAATATGCAAATAATTTTTAGGTAGTCAGTTACATTATTATTAATGGTGATATCCTGTCACTTTTTCATGAACCCACATCATAGAACTTCATTTAAAAGTTACTAAAACTCCGATGTTGTTCAGAAATTCCAAACACTGGTTTGAGTCTGGATTAACGAAGCCTAAGATTCTGGACAATTGTACTTTCATTTACATATTTTACAAAATCATAATAAAATGTGGGCTCTCGAGATGTTAGCTTATGCTGGCAGGACCTTGATTTGAGTCTTTCAGTTTGGTCAGGTTTCACTTGCTGGCACAACTAGCTGTTTGAGGGCGGGGAGGTCAGTCAGGAGATCACTGCAACTTTTTAGGAAAAGTCCAACCTGATGAGGTATATCTGTCTGTCTGTCTGTCTGTCTGTCTGTCTCTCTCTCTCTCTCTCTCTCTCTCTCTTTCTCTCTCACTCACTCTATCAATCTATCTATTAATCTATCTATCTTTATATACACACGTAATCAGGTTAAAGTGCTTATTGAAAAGTGTTTATTGTTTTCTGCTTCCTTTTTCTCCTTGTTTTATAGATTGAGAATTTAAAAAACATCCTGTGCAAATGATTAATCTAGATTACTATTAATAATAAAGAGCAAAATGTTGCACCATAAATTCTAAACAGCTTTAGATCATCACATCCCATAATAACAATCTGTTTCTAAGCTGCTTTGTTTACTGAGAAATATTTGAAACTCTTTCATCGTTTCTGTGGTATTTTAATAAATGAATATTTATTCTTCCTGAACTTTTCCATTAATAAAGATCAGAGTTTGTCTAAAAGTGTCTCAGTTTTTCTTCTTCTGATCTGCTGCTTTTAATAGACAGAAAGCTAAAGGTAAAAGGATTTACACACAGTTTTCGTACAGCATTCCTCAAAGGTTCTTTCATGGTTTGGATAAACGCAGCTTAGCGGCTCGGCCTGCTTTTAGCCATGAAGGTACAGGAGCCCATGTGTTTAAAGCTGAAATGATCTCGTCTCCAAAACACTGCGAGGAGGAACGTCGTCTGTCTCTCATCATCACCTGTCCAAATAAAGCTGGGTGAGTTCCAGCAGACAAACAGCAGCTTCGCTCCTGTGTGAACGTGTGAATGAATGGAGCTGAGGGTCAAAGTGTGAATAATTACAGAGTCATAAAGTCTAAATTCAGCCATGTACACACTGTTAACTTTTACACTCCTGGACAAATCCTGTGTTTAAACAAACAGGAATTTAATATAAACTTGATCATCATGAGACAGCACCATTTTGTTCACCAGAACTGAGTGTACAATTCATCCATCCATATATCTACTCAATCATTCATTCATCCATCCATACATCTACTCAATCATTCATTCATCCATCCATATATCTACTCAATCATTCATTCATCCATCCATATATCTACTCAATCATTCATTCATCCATCCATATATCTACTCAATTATTCATTCATACATCCATATATCTACTCAATCATTCATTCATCCATCCATACATCTACTCAATTATTCATTCATCCATCCATATATCTACTCAATCATTCATTCATCCATCCATACATCTACTCAATCATTCATCCATCCATATATCTACTCAATTATTCATTCATCCATCCATATATCTACTCAATCATTCATCCATCCATATATCTACTCAATTATTCATTCATTCACTCATTAGCTCACTCACTCACCCACTCACCAACTCACTCACACACTCACCCACTTACACACTCGCTCACTCACTCACCAACTCACTCACACACTCACGCACACATTCACCCACTCGCTCATTCACTCACAAAGTCACTTACACACTCATCAACTCACTCTCTCAACTCACTCACTCACTCACTCACCAACTCACTCACTCACTCACCAACTCACTCACACACTCACCCACTTACTCACTCACTCACTCACACATTTACTCATTACTAACTCACTCACTCACTCACCTACTCACTTTCTCACTCACTCACTCACACACTCACCCACTTACTCACTCACTCACTCACCAACTCACTCACTCACTCACTCACTCACCCACTTACTCACTCACTCACTCACACACTCACTCACCAACTAACTCACTCACTCACTCACTCACACACTTACTCACTCACACACACACTTACTCACTCACACACTCACTCACTCACTCACTCACTCACCAACTCACTGACATACGTAAACTGACAATCTCTTCCCAGTTCACACACTCAGCAACTAACTTAAAATTTAAATTCTAAATAGATTATTTGCTCAGTTTTATGCATCTGAACTGATGGGTTGTATGTGTGTGTGTGAAGTTTCAGTATCATTGTGTGGACCAACGTCAAAGGCATGATGGACAGCCCTGACGTTTTTACCACGTGAAGACTTTTGCTGGTCTTCATAATTACATTCTTTAAAAACTGTATTGTAATAATCAAAAGGATCAAAAGTTTTGCTTTACGTGTTAAATTTGCTGGTCTGCACAATGAAAATAACATTTATTATTATTATGGTTATTATTATTATTATTATTATTATTAGTAGTAGTAGTAGTAGTAGTAGTAGTAGTAGTGGTGTAAGAAACCGTAAGTTTCTTCTGAAAAACTAAAACATTTGCTTTTGGTTGCTTAGCTTAAGGTTAGTGCTTGGTGTAGTTATGGCATTGATTAGATATAGTAATATTGTGTAAATGGAAAGTCCCCACAAAGATAGAAAGACACATTTGGGTATGTGTTATTACCGGAGGGTAAAAGTGACGTGGTGATGCTGAGCTGAAAAACAGCGTGTTCACAGAGCAGAATTCAAGTTTCCAGTGCAGAAAGACGTCTTTGTGCAGCTCATTACATCACCTCATGTACAGAATCACCATTGCTTCATTTACTGTGTGTGTGGGCCAAGTTTATATATCATGGTAAAGACCAAATGTTCCCACAAGCATAGACAGATCTGACATGTTGTACACTGTGGGGACATTTTACTGGTCCTCATAGGGAAAATTGCTTTTTTTTTACAGGAATTCCAACTTTCCTTTGAAAAACCAAAAGAACCAAAAGATTTGCTTTGGGTTACTGAGGCTATAGTTAGGATTATGGTTAGGTGTTTGTGTTAATAAGCTACAGTAATCCTTAAGCCAATGGAAAGTCCCTAAAACATATGTCTACCAAGATTGTGTGTCTGTGTGTGTTTAAGGGTGTATTGGGTGGGTAACAGTATGGTCGTGCCTGGCTGTCGCCCAATCCTGCTCCCATTACACACACACACACACACACACACACACACACACACACACACACACACACACACACACACACACACACACACACAGACCGCAGTGTGATATACATCTCTCCTGCAATTAATGAAGCTTTTCCAGGAACCACAGAGCTCTCATCAAGGCAACACCATGAAGAACATTTCCACCTCTAATTTTAGTTCCCGCTGCTCTCAGAACTTCAAAGATCAAAGAGCATAAATGAAACTTTAATAAAACATTTTACAGTAGAAATGTTTTTTAGAAATTCTATTATTACAACATTTACACAGAACCTGTTTCTGATCTGGAACCGTTCCACACATTTTCACCAGCAAACCCAGCTGCAGTTCCAGCATTGAAACTTTGCTGGTCTGGAACTAAAGATCAGTGATAGCTTCACTTAAAGCTTCACGCTATCACCATGGCAACTAAAGACAGTTTTATTACCACCATAAAATAAGAAAAAAATCATGTTTAGGTTTAATGATTAATCTGTGGTTTAACTGGGGGTCCGAAGTGCAGCAGCTGGTAAGGTATTGTTGACTAGTAGGATGAGGGTTCAGGTCTAATACTAGTGCTGCCACTTCTGGGCCCTTGAGCAAGAACTTTAACCCATGATGTGTTGGATTGGACGTTGTAAGATTTTGTAACAGTCGTAATTTGCTGGATAAGAGATTAATCTGTTTAACGCTTACGCACGACACGGTGGCAACGCCGCCTCACAGCAAGAAGGTCCTGGGTTCAATCCCAAGATGGAGTGGCCTGGGTCCTTTCTGTGTGGAGTCTGAATGTCTTGTCCATGTGGGTTTACTCCAGGTACTCCGGTTTCCTCCCAAAGACATATGTGTTGGGTTAATTGATTATGGTGAAGTGGCTTGATATAACCTTGTATGTGTTGCTGAAATGGCCGATACCAAAGTTAAACCTACACACAATACTTAAATGTTACTGTTTAGAGTTTGCTTTGTTATTTTCATCCAGCTGTAGTTTTTGTTGAATGGTAAAGATATAAACTCACACATTAAAGCTGAATCAATGCAGTCCTTTAATATTAGGCCTAGCCACATACAAAACGTTTTAGCTGAACATTATGGGATTGAACTGAGCTTTATTCTGAAGTGCAGGTGCTCTCAAGCTCAGCAGCACAGGTGAGCAGGATTACTGCTGCAGGTATTTGAGGTTTGGGTGACCTGAAGGTTAACAACAGGTCATAAAGTGTAAAAACCCTAAGCCTTTAATGCAGAGCTGTACATGCAGGAGACAAGCTGTACCTGCCCCAGCCTGGGGCAAAACTCACCACACACTCACCCCGCTGACCCAGGATCAGCTAACGGAGGCCTGACATGCCAGATTCTTTAAACTACCATTTGAAAATGATAAAATAGTCAACGTTTGAAGGTCTTTTCTTTTTTGATTTTCCTTTTATGGTGTCAGTTGCTCCGGAGACTGTCACGGAACCAGCAGAACAAGGAACTTCGTGATAGTCTGATATACGAATCATTAAATATAACTGGATTTAAAAAAATCTTTGATTAGGTATTTTTTCATCTCTATTCCAAACAGCTGCTAAACATCTGGAACCTTGTTTCGGCATCAGGTGCTTAAGAAGAGTCTTTTGTGGATTTAAGGAGTAAAGATGAAGTGTACAGGATTAGAAGTACAAACTCCCCTTCTTCTAACTTCTGATCTTCTCGTCATCTTCGTCCTGTATTTATCTGTGTGTTCAGCTCTGTGAATCAAATCCAGCATTGTCTTCTGCTGTGGTTTCTTCAAAGCTTTCAGGTGTCTTTTCATCCAGCTAGGTTTACACCACAGACCCTTTCAGGTCGCACGATAAAATCTGAAGTGGTTGTAACAGCGGCTGAACTTCCCTTATGATCGCTAAAACTAGAGGGGAGCAGCTGAGGCCAGACAAAGCCCAGGAGAGGGCATTTACTGGACCACCCACAGACCCACACATACACACTCTGAACAAATTCTTCAGCTTGTATGACAAAGTGCCTGGTCACACAGGAATGTTCCTGCTGTGGAAGGTGTCGTCTTTTCATGTCAATGGTATTCGTCAGCCAGAGATCCAAAATAAATACAGCAAGACAGGATCGAGAGCAGCAGGAGTGAAACTGACCATGACCATGTCTAGAGGTTTGGTAAGAATTCAAATATAAATCACATAATGTACTTTATATAAACTGCATATAATTTGGAATGGTCCCTGCATAGGAGCCTGCATGTCCCAGTCTTTATAGATCATGTCCTCCTAAATCTACCCCAACATAACACACAGCCACATAACACCACCTGAATTCTGCAGTCTACAACAACCTGACACATACATCCATCTAACATAGCACGGCTCTCTAAATGTGACACATAGCATGCTTTTGCACCAAATAGTTCTAGATACCAATTTGTTAGGAACTAAGTAGTGAGAACATTGTTTTGAACCACCTGAACTATCACTGGAACCCCTAAATCTAAACCAGCCTGATACACATCCACCTATCACCACCTGAACCATCACTGGAACCCCTAAATCTACACCAGCCTGATACACATCCACCTATCACCACCTGAACCATCACTGGAACCCCTAAATCTAAACCAGCCTGATACACATCCACCTATCACCACCTGAACTATCACTGGAACCCCTAAATCTACACCATCCTGATACACATCCACCTATCACCACCTGAACTATCAGTGGAACCCCTAAGTCTACACCAGCCTGACAAACATCCACCTATCACCACCTGTACCATTACTGGAACCTATAAATCTACACCAGCCTGACACACATCCACCTGTCACCACCTGAACCATCACTGGAACCCCTAAATCGACACCAGCCTGATACACATCCACCTGTCACCACCTGAACCATCACTGGAACCCCTAAATCTACACCAGCCTGAAAAACATCCACCTGTCACCACCTGAACCATCACTGGAACCCATAAATCAACACCAGCCTGACACACATCCACCTATCACCACCTGAACCATCACTGGAACCCTTAAATCGACACCAGCCTGATACACATCCATCTAACATAATCCCTAAATCAATATTATATATCGTACATGTCCCCAGGGGTAATGTGAATGGGAAAAGAGTGAAAAATTCAAAGGGTAGAAATAGTCAGCAAACCCAGCTAATGGTACAAGTACAGGGAGGCTAATGTTCTACCATTGCTGTAGCCTAAGCAAATCAGGATTTCTCTTTACTCTAGGCTTTTACATCCACCATTAACTCCATTGCATCTTTGTAAACATCCAACTATACCCCCAACATATATAGTTCTAGAACTTTATACAGTAAGTATGTTCCTCCAAAATATTTAGATCACTACATCGAATCGGTAAGTTAGATTTACATTAAGGAAAACTCAGAATGGCATCAGGGTGGGCAATAAGATATTAGCAGTAGAAAATGCCGTTTTGATTTTCCTTACTTTCTCTCCACTTCATTATATTTTACCTTTACCCCACAAAAACCTTTCCTTTTCCCACTTTACCCCTCTCCTGCCCTTAAACATGCCTTTCTCTTAATACCCCCACACACCTGTCATCATCCTTCCCCAAAACTGTCTTTTTTTCTTTCTCTCTGAATGATTCCTTTATATCTCACCACACATTTACTCTTTGATGTCTAAGTCAGCTCGAATAGGGGGATCTTTAAGGAACGATTGTGTGTTCTGGTGCATTAAGTGCGAATCGAGAAGACACAGCATTTACTTTTCATCTGCTCTTTATCAAAGGGAAATCTTTTGCAATGACTCATAGTCATGGAAAACCCCAAAAAAGAAGCTCAACACTGCTGATGTAAACAGGGGCTTTATTTAGTGCGCACAGACTAGTGTCTGAGGTAGCAGCGGTAATTCCTAAACCTTATAAATGTGTCAAAGTCAATACACCAAAAAAAAATATGATTATGATGAATAACTTACACAACCAGATAAAGACCTATTCAATCCCTTAATCTCATCTGATGAATATATATAAACTCACAGATTATCTAATGCTAACATTCCTGTAAGTACATACAGGATATATACACTGCTCAAAAAAATAAAGGGAAAACTTAAACAGCACAGCAGTATATATATATATATATATATATGAAATACCTCGAATAAAATGATGATAGAGCAATATATATATATATATATATATATATATATATATACATACACCAGCCTATATATAAACCTTCCCGGGTTCAATCCCAGGGTGGAGCAGCTTGGGTCCTTTCTGTGTGGACTCTGCATGTCCTCCCCGTGTCTGTGTGGATTTACTCCGGGTACTTTCGGTTTCAAAGCACCACAGCCGTGTAACTGGAAACAGCTGCACGCCGGTCCCAAGCCCTGATAAACGGGGACCGAGAGTCGGCTGCGACTGTACTATAAAATCCATCCACATATAAACCAACAATCACACTACTCAAACAAGCTGCAATTTCGAAGTGAAACGTGCTGTATATATATATATTCTGAGTTATATTCGGAAATTGCAGATCGTTTCATACCATGACTCCTGTGACCAGGCATGGTCTACTGAACCGTGCTCATACTCACTTGAAGAGATGGGTTTAGATGGGGTTCAGTTGGACCTCAATGACAGCTGCCTCTTTAAAGATCAGTACATAGATGAAGTTCATTGTTCTTCTGCACCACAAAGGACTATCATGATGTCGTGAGTGTGCTCATGCTCAGAAGCTTTAAGTTCATTGTGAGCACAGGCCACAATTGGGCTCTGCCATGGTATGAGATGACCAGGCATAGTGTGAGTACATTATTAAAGAAGCAAGGAAGCACTGGCAATGGTTCAATGGAAAATAGGTAATTTTAAGGAACAAATTAAACAAGTTCTTAGGTCTAGACTGATCCTGCTGCATTGGGTGAAAAACCAGTAGTTGATTCTATACTTGAACCTTGTCGGTGCAAACGAAGGTCTTAGGCTATCTAAAAAGGAGATCTTAAATGTTACATAAGATAAAACGGCAGCTGGCAGATCTCTCTTTCTCTCTCTTTCTCTCTCTTTCTCTCTCTTTCTCTCTCTCTCTCTCTCTCTCTGTATCTCTCTCTGTGTCTCACTCTGTATGTCTCTCTCTCTCTCTTTGTATCTCTCTCTCTTCTCTCTCTCTCTCTCTCTCTCTCTCTCTCTCTCTCTCTCTCTCTCTCTCTCGCTCTGTACTCTTTTTCTTGCTGCTCTCTCTGTGTTTGCCAATCAGAGTTGCCTCTCTCTCTTTATTACCCATTTCCCCCAGACGTCTCTCTCATAATCTCCACCGCACTGCGAAGTTGAAAGGCTCCCATCTCTCCAGCATTTGATCCCTCATGATAAGCTGTCAGATCCTCTTGAAGGGGCCCACAGGAGCGTTGGGGGGCCGGAGGGAGGAGGAACACAAACAAAGAGTAGAAGAGTGATGAGAGCTGAGATGAGCCACTTAAATCAGGGCCTTTGTTCTGAAACATCACAAGTCTATGCTTGCGGTATACAGACCACGTGGTTGTATGATTAAACCTTTTGAGAAGAGGCACATCCTCGGGGGAAACATAAAAGATGTGAGATGATTTCACCCAGTGGAAAAAATGATTATTTGTAATGATGCAACCACTAATTCCCACTACACGCAGAGCGAGTATACAGCAGGAACTGGGTGGAGAAATTACCCAGTACTCAAATCAGTGCGTATTTCACTTACTAAATTATTTAATCTGCATGTTTGCACAAGTACTTTCACACTTACCTTAACACATGTTGGGACACTTTAGATCAGTCTACCTAATCCTTATCATTGGAATATGGGATGAAACCAAAGTACCAAAAGAAAATCCACACAGACAATGGGAGAAGATGCAAACTCTACAAAGAAGGTTTCAGCGCTCTCTGAACCCATGAGGCAACAGTGAAACAATTTCCCAAAAAAAAACGACCAAATATTAGTTAAAAGTAATTGTGTGATAATCTCATGATGACATAAAAGCCTATATTGCTGAGTTGGACAGAAATCTTGCATGATTGCCACCTGGATTCAAGTCCCAGCAGTGTTTTCACATGCAGACATGATTGGTTATGTCTGAGAGAGGAAGACACAAAGGCTGGCCAGAGGATCATCATCCAGCACTGTAACAACAACTCCTACTTGTCCTGTCTGGTTCTCCAGAAAAATGCACAAAGTCCATGTAACTCTGAGTTCATTCACCTAAATTGACCAGACATTACCATATTTTAAACAAAGATGTTAATAAAAGCAAAATATAAAAACATTTAGTACAACATTGCACTGTACAATACATTGACTCTTAATTTATTCAGTCATTCAGTCTTATCCGCTTGTCCTAGGCATGGTTGTGAGAGAGCCATTGGCCCACAGCGCAAGGCAGGAGCAACCCTGGACAGGGCGTCAATCCATCGTAACATGGAAGAACATGCAAAATCCACACAGATTGAGCCCAGAGTCAGGATCGAACTGGAGATCTTGGACCTGTGAGGTGGCAGTGCTAACCATGCTGCCCCACAATAACTCTCACAAACAAGGGGCATCCCCAAAAGTTCGTGTACATTTTTAGATCTTATATTATATTATCTTACAGCTGTATTCGATAATTAACACATTTACATCAGAAGGTTATATTTATTCTAAATTCTAGTCAAAGAAAATTAGTTCTATTCTTCATGCGGGGCAAGGCAGGAGCAACCCCGGACAGGGCGTCAATCCATTGTAACACTTGGACACTCACAAACTCATACACAAATTCACAGACCAAGGGGTACATCGGAAACACCAATTAACCCAACACACGGCTTTGAAATGTGGGAGAAGACCGGAGTACTCAGGGAAAACCCACACAAGCATGGGAAGAACATGCAAAATCCACACAGATTGAACCCAGGGTCAGGATCGAACTGGAGATCTTGGACCTGTGAGGTGGCAGTGCTAACCATGCTGCCCCACAGTAACTCTCACAAACAAAAACGTGCTGCTGTTCCTTGGGGGAGCTCCACAGGGGTAGATTCTCCCAATTTAGTCGCTAGAACTGTTTGGTGTGACAGCTACTATAAAGACAGATTTTTACTTTCTATCATTATTCTTAAGCTAAAGGACATTCATACACCTGTATAGTAGTAATGGAAGCTGGTACTGATGTGTTTGGTGCCTTGCTATTTTTTGCTGTTTGTAAGAGGTTTGGAGAATGAAATGATTTGGTGACCTAAGCTGACCCTGTGGAAGTATAGCTGTATAGTGTGTGTGTGTGTGTGTGTGTGTGTGTGTGTGTGTGTGTGTGTGTGTGTGTGTGTGTGTGTGTGTGTGT
>JAUZST010006176.1:0-15045 GCA_034779995.1 Parotocinclus haroldoi
TATTTCAAAAACAGTACATTGTGGATTGTACTGTTGTAAGCAAAATATCATATTAGTTCATGATAATAATATAATGATGGTGATGGATTTCTACCCTGGTATTCTTCAAATGCATTTTTATACACATTTTTTGTGATCATCCCATTAATTATTGCAAGCTCTCCAGTACTTCAGTCACAAAACGTAATGGCTTGGAATTGCTTTAATAGTCAACACAGTGATTTATATTTTACTACATTTTAGCTCTTCTTTCACTTCCAGTGCGATCTTCGTTTGGGTTTTGCAGCGCCACATGCCGACAGTAGTAATAAACTTACTCACTTCCCATTATGGCTTAATTCAATTCAGAATTGCACAGAAGCAGATAGCAAATGTGCACACAAGCTTACACGGGGACAATTCAGAGACACAAACTGACCTAATGCGCATCTTTAGATTGTGGATGGAAACTGGAGTACCTGTACAAAACTCACACAGACACAAGGGAACAAGCAGCTTTATGTCAGCAGATATAACCACTTTGCCACTGTAATGTCAGAGTAGTAATTGTAATGAAATTCATCCGGACAATCTAGTGTAAATCATTGAATAACCTGGAAACATTTGCTCTGCTTTATCCCGTTTTAAACATCTCATCAGTTCTCCTCAGTAGTCTCAGAATTGTGTACTTTCTGTAGAACCAAGCTCCTCTACAGTCTACAGCTATTATTTCATTCTTATTTATCAACAGCATTGCGTTTGGTGAAACAAGTCATTCATCAGAATGATCACTGATTGGACATTACCATAGTGTAAAATATAAAGGGCATTTTAAACAGGAAACTGTATACAGACCGAATGTAAATGCATCAGAGATATCGTTGAAAACTCGAGTGGACATGAAAACAGTAGCCTAACTTGTCACAACACCATGGTTCTTCAGTTACAAGCATGTATTATTAATCACACACACTGAAGAAGCAAATTCTAAACATATATGATTAAATATAAACATAAAGAAACATCCTTTACTGGATTCACAAAACTAATACCTAAACACACTAATTTCTAGAACAGGAAATGCAATTTCACCTACAAAAACTGCCAGTAGAAATGTCAGTGGTCAAATGAATGGCGTTTGGCGCTTCTAGGCATATGTGGGTCAAGCAGGCTTGTTGCTTGTTTGGCAGTAGTTTTTCCATTGCCATTTCACATCTCTGCTGTCCATGCCCTTAAAGTGTAACGACATTCTTACTTATGCATGCAGTTAATGCAAAATGAAATACATTTAAAAATATGCAAACAAAACATGAAAATATGACATTAAATATTTATGGCAGCAAAAAATATGCATGTAAACCTTTTTTAAATTTGGCCATCTGTTTATAGCCGCTAAGTCCAGAGATTATTTGATAAGATTTTTATTTCCTATTATAATTTGTTGTACGTTGTAATGAGTGTGTTTGATAAAGACAAGTACAATCAAGTGTTTATGTATAACCTCTCTTGCTGTTGTGTAAAGGAACTTTTGGAAGGTCTCCTCTGGTCTATTTGCTTCCACCGAGACTTTCTGTGGCCTCTTTATATAGGTGTTCCACTGCAAGGACTACTGGCTCCTAATTTTTGCAGTGTAACACAAAGACGTGTGACATCCCATTAAGAGTGCCTCTATACAGTATGTAAACACATGCACTTTAAACTTGCCATGGAAGCGCACAAACATTCACAGGTGCCCACTTTTAGGAAGCCTTTCAGCAGGAACCTGTTTATTTCTTTTTCCACCTTGTATTGCTCTCCACTCTTCATCTATAAGTGCTTCAGAGTTAGTCCAAACATCATGAGAGAACTTGTGGAGAGAAACATCCTCTGGGTTTTCTCCCTCTCCTTGAAGTTCTTCTGAAGACCTCATGTTTTATGTATAGGGCGATTCATCTTGGCCTGGGCAATGGACTTTGTCTCCTCCTCTGCTGGCCGCTCAGTGGTGTCCAGGGTTGTCTCCCGACCTTTGCCGGAGCCTACACAGAAGAGAAAATGTATTTAAAGGGTGTGCTCTGTAAACCCGCTTGTTGCAAAGCTGGAATTTGGCCCTGAGTTATTAGCCAACTGGTGCTGGGTGAGTGCCAAGCTCTGGGGGAAATGCAAGCATGCAAACAAACAAGCCAGCAAACAATCAAGCAAGTGGCGAGAGCAGGCGCAGAGTAGCTTTAATGTCGTTGAGGATGGAGGCATGCAGAGAGGATGATAGCATTCATATCCTGAAGGCTGCTGGAGAGACACTGCTTTAGACACCCTTCCTACATCTCTCACGCCAAGCGCCCAAAACTTACACGTACAATGGAGGAAAATCTTGTCAAAGCAAGCAGGAAGTGAAGATTAGAGATCCTTGTCCGCCTTCACTGCCTGAAGAGCTTGGTCATTCCTGGAGCAAAAAGGAAAAAAAAAGATGAGTGGGGGAGAAAAAAAGCAAAAAAGAAGCGAGCACTTGAAACAGTTTAAGCAAAACTGCCAATTTCATACTACACATGTGGATTAAGTCTCTGGCTTTGAAACGCACTCTGAAATGCCCATGTAGCAATTACACCCTCCTGGCTGAAGCGGGCTGCTGGGCCTGTTTCCTGACACTCACGTGCCTGGCAGTGCCCAGCTTGTGCCAAAATGTCTGCAGGTGGCATTCGTGCCTGCTTTGATTCCGTGCCAGAGGGGCGTCACTGGCTCTTGGCTCCCCAGACACTTTCCCGTCAGTTCACTGGCACCATCCTTCTCATATCAAAAATGACCCAATTAGGCGAAGGCAATGCATTCTGACAGGCACTATCTGCTTTCTTAAACAGTTCTGGCTGTTTGTTGTCGCTCTCTCACTTTCTCTCTCTCTCTCTCTCTCTCTGGCTTGCTTTCCCTGTATATCACTCTGCCTTTCCCAGATTCCCTGCCCCCTTTCTGAGTTGTTCTTCTTTTATCACTTTGCAGAAACAGAGTTGTTTCTTTCTGACTTACCTAGCAGTGTCAGCACTGCCTGACCTGCCCCCTCTCATGCAGAGCAAGGTGCTTTTTAAACAGCAGTTTGGGTGTCAGAGCGCAGGAAGGGGGCTTGCTTTAACTAAAGCCGTAGCCATGTGATTAGAGGGAGCAGTGACAGGAAACATTGTTTTCCCACCGACTGATTGTCAGTACTTGTCTCTTCCGCTGACAGCCTGTATCCCCATACATCCCCTCCTCTGAATGATGCGTGCACTCCACAATGGAATTCCTCATTGTCTTATGCATGCCTATCAGCACCTCAGCCTGCCTCGAACTGTATCTATCGCTGTCTGCGCGTGTGGGCTCAAGCGGAGAGGGCGGTATAATCATTAAACATTCATCCGCCACTCAGCTCAGACGTAGCAGTAGCTCTGGAACTCATTCTCTTTGATTCACTCCAGTATGACATGCTCCCGTCATTTCTCTCGCTAGGCTTTCAACTCCTGCCGACGGCTTGAAATGGAGACACCGTCACCACGCGACAAGCAGTCCACACCTTGCTACCTCTGCAGCGGAAACGAGCCTCAATATTTCAGAGGGCCACCACCAGCAAGTAATGAGGCTGCCTCTAGAAATGTCCTACCACCAACCATTGCACGGTCCCATTGCTCAAGTGATACACATAATGAAATTTGATTTTCTACTTATGAACATGGCCAACAGTGAGTGGATACCCAAAAATTGCACACAAGAAGGTAAATCTGGGTGTCCCATCCAGGATGTACCTCTATACTGACTATTTTGGTGTTTTTTCTACCTCTACTTACCATATAGAAGCATATCACAGACTTTAGTCTATGCTTACTTTGTTATTCCTCTTTTCTCTCTTCTGTAATGGCCAGGACATTTAGAAGGCTGTCACCGATGAGCTACCATTTGGGTGGTGGATCATTCTTAGCACTTCACTGACAGTGACTTGGTGGAGTTTTACCCTTGGTATGAGTGGATCAGGCAGCAGTCCTGCTTGATATTTTAATATCTCAGTGTCACTGTCTGACTGTTTAGAAACCAAAATATAATAAGTGGGAAAATTATGAATTTGACTAGATTATCCCTCACAATCCTAACTAGGATAGGGTGCTCTTGCCTTTGTGTGACCGTTGTCAAAAATCTGAGATACTATGCTTTCTTAGTCTCTGGTGTATCCATCAACTCGTGCATCCAGATTTATCACAGCACATAATGTAGTTTATCTAATCTACAGGCCGTTTGTAGTATGTTTTGTTGGTTTTGGTTTTATGTGCAGCTGCTTGGCTAGAAAAACCTATTCCATTTAAGTCTGAAACTGATGTTGTCCCAATTTAACTCAGTTAAGGGTGTTGCTTCACCGTTAAGCTTATGTATCTATTCAAATTCCGATATCTCTGTTCAAATCCCTGCTACAGTGTATATATAGTACTATCAACATCTGTCCAACTGGTGCATCATAGAAGCAGGTCTAGCAGTCAACAATTTCTCAGCAACAAGTCCACTACCCAGCGGGATCCACTGCCCAACCAGACCGCACCTTTACAAAAATTAGCAGATACTTTAAAATGAAATGTCCCATAATGAAATATCCCATATCCCTAAATTTTTGTAAGCAGTTCACATATAACCGCATGCAACTTTCATGTTGCTATTTGCCTGAGCCAAGGCTTGTGACTTGTGGCAATATAACATAAGGTTGATTTGGTCATAATGTCTGGACTGGATAAAGAATGAATTAAACCAGCTATGACTACCAATTTACACGTGATGATTGAAATGACACGCTTTGACATGAAACATTGACATTCCAAAAAGTCTCTCACAATGTTATTCAGACGGAATTTTCAGACTTAAAATTTGTGTGCGACTGTGAAAATTGTTTAATGAAATTCTATGAAAACTTCCTCAAAAATGTTACTAAACTCTTCAGTATGACCCATTTTTTTGTCAATGGAGAGTCCAGCACCATTTGCACTGAGGTGGAAGCGTGAAGTGATGTCCTCACACTTCTTTGTCACGTAGTGTAAATAGATGCGTATGGCGGTCTTCTGGTCAGACTAGGGTTAGCACAGGTCTCACTTGGCATGTTCCAGCAAGCTGCAAACATTGCCAAACATATGGTATTGGCAGCCAACCAGCTGGAGTAGGCATCGCTGCCATTTTGACCGTCCTCTAATGTCACGGTGCTGCTCATCTGTCACCCATATATTACATTACCACACACATACACTGCTCATAAAAATTAGGGGATGCCTAAATGTGAAATATCCCATAATTAAATATCCTCTATTTTTATGAGCAGTGTATATTCATGTCCTTATCATGTAAGCCAGTAGACAGTAGAGTGTGTGATCTTTTTTTAAGGCAAATGTTTAGCAGTAGCAGAACAGTAGGATGTTAAGAGTAGCAAATGCTTGGCAGGATAAATTGTGAGTCTTGGGGGCAGTTTTGCACCTTGTCCTACATAAAGAAGTCTTCCTATGGACAGACGTGCTCTGTACCTGGATCAGCACTCACACATTTAACGATAGCATATAGCATTTCTGGCAGTGCTACAGAGTTCCTGTAGGAGAAGATCAGTGTCTGGCACAAGTCATGTTTGGGACAGGTGTAAAGAGGCTGATGCACTCTTCCTGACTTGGATATGGCTGCAGTCCACCATGTGCTAGCTGCGGGAAATACACTCCTCACTTGGTGCTAATACTGGTACATCAAACGGCGCTAGGGTTTAGGTGTGAAATGAGCACTTTGTAGCCATATTTGGTTAAACCACATAGACCGCACATACACTTCAGCTCATCCTAAAAAAACGACAGTGATAGCACAATGGTGTTTTATAATCTGCATGTTACTGTAACGCATGAGTAATGCGCTAATCTATTATTGTAAAAAGACAGCACATTAATATTACCATAATCCTATTTTCAAAGATTGACAAACGACATCAAAATGCATTTGCTATGGAGTTTCAAAAAGTATACATGCCTTCCTTTTGCTCCATTAATATTTCAATGGTATGTAGGATCATTAGACAAAACATGCCATTTCACCCCAGGCTTATTTTCGCAGCCATTTTTATGTCAAGGCAATATTTCAAAAACATGCAGGGAACGGGAGCATGGGGGAAGTAGACTCACGTACACTCTTTATCCATGTGTATGCCAGCGAATGAGGACTTATGCTTATTTGTATAACTCACCACGTCTTGCCTGAAAGACGATAACTTTTCAGGTTTTGCCATTACACTATGATATATGCTAGGCTTGCAGGTGCTTAACCCGGGCCTGAGGGGAGGAGCAAGGTTTGAAGATAAAAGAGGTGTTATCACCCACTGACAGTAATTCAGTAGGGCCCATAGGTCAGGCCACTAATGTCGGCTTAAAACTGCCTGTTGATGCTGGACCACAACCTCGCTTCCACTTTGCAGAGGTTGAGCGAAAAAGTATTCCTTATTATGTATTCTATGAAATATTACTCTAATGTATGGTGTTATGTACAGATTGCATTTAAAATTGCAAAGACCTCGCTGAGAAAAGTGTGATAATGTTGTTAAGTCGAAGCGCTGCCAGTCTGTCACAGGTGGGCCCTTGAGAAAAGTCCTAAAACACGTAATTGCTTGAATGATACTTCATAATGTGGCAGATGTAAGGCAGCCTCTATAAGGGTGTCTGCTAAACAATACAAATATAAACTTTGCCATAGTGCTGACTAAGCCAAAATTAAAACTACTGGAACACGATGGTACACCACCCACCACGACATGGGTTCATGTCTAGGTATTATGTGCAAGGCCTGCTTATAAGCACACCTTGTGCTTTCCAGACTAGCTGTGAGACTGTCAAGAACCTTGAGAAGTCGGACAATTCGACTATTTCCCTTTAGAATTTGCTGCTTCAATTTAGATTTCATTGGTCCATCAATAATGGCAACTTGTCCTAGCCAAGATGCAGCAAATTTATGACACTGCCACCACCATGTTTTACAAATGGATAAGGTTTATGCTGGAATAAAAAGTTTTACTTTCTAGTCACATAACAATTCTCTTATAAAACTAATATTCTGTTGTAATCTCAGACATTCACAAAAATATTTTTTCCAGTACATTTTTGACATGTCTACATGATCTTCAACAAATTGCATATGAACTGAATAGCAATGTTCTTTTTGAAGAGCAAAACCGGTGAGCATTAACATTTAAATGGTTAAATGTGAAGGGGGGGGGGCATGGTAGTTTCTTAGAAGTTATCCTGGCTTACTTTGTGACCTTGCAGGCAATCTACACCCAAGGAGGATGGGTCCCTTTTTGAGTCTTGGTCCTCCCAAGGTTTCTTCCTTCTATATTCAAAGAGTTTTTCCTTTCCGCTGTCGACGTAGGCTCACTCAATTTGGAATTGGCCATTTGAGATGGTTTCAGACAATGCACCATTGTAAAATGTGCTATATAAATAAATTTGACTTTGACTTAAAATTTTGACTTTTACATCCATTATTCTTGGAGTGAATGGAATGGGTAATAAAGGTCGTCAAGTTCTTCCATTTGTAAACAATATTGCCTAAAGAGTATAAACTCTTTAGAGATGGTTTTATAACCTATTCCATACTGTTGAGCATTCAGTGATCCCTTTTACTGAGGCCCTCAGAAATCCTGTGTTTATGCCGGGATACATTTGCACAAAATGATCTTACTTGTAAATCATCAGACTTTCACAGATTGCTGTTCTTTAAATACAACAGTCAATTAATAATAATAGTAATAATTAAGTATTTCATTAAAATAATAGTTATAATTTCAAATCAAGTCAACATGATGTGGCACAAACGCAGTCTGAGTCTTTCGATGAGCAGATATGGGCAGAGGATCTCAAGTATATCAACAAATGATTGATAATCTTCAAAGGAAGATTGATACAGTTCATAAATATCATTAAACAGTTATAAGCTGTATAAATACCTGGAACCTAATTCACAGGGAGCAGTCACGCATGTACCTTGAATCAGGCACCAGCCTATTACAGGGCTGGGTAGAAGTTATTGCTGCTGCACAGAGGAATGGTCCTGTCCTCTCTCCTCAGACACAGCTAAGCATGACTGCAAGATGCCTTATCCATCCAGAAGGAACTGCCAGGACTTGAATTCATGCCACCACCGTGGAATGCTAGTGTTTTAAACTGCTGTGCCACCCAAGTGCCAGATTAATTCATTGATGGTATTAATTACCATAAGCTAGCAGAGTAATTAAATTATGTTACTAATTACCATGAGCTAGCAGGTGAATTTTGAAGTCAATAGACTCCTGTAATGGACAAAATCCTTCCTGAGGAATTCAACTTAACTTTTATGAATGTATTTGTTTACATTTTGGTAAAGTACTATATTATTCATGACAAGAAATATCCACCAATCATAGCCACTGCTATAAACATTTGGTTAGTAAAGTCTTTACACTTAGCAGGGCTGAAAAGTGAGTCATTTTTCCAGTGGTTTGTAGGCCATTTTTAACTTGTAAGCAAGCAAATTAGTCTAAACAAACACAAGTACACAAACTACAATGCGTGCAATATACTGTTGAACAATGTGTGGGTAAGCTAATTAACCACAAAGAATTTTCACAACCAATTAACACGGTTTCATACGTATGTATAGCTTCATGGGGTTATTTCTGGTCTTATGGTGACTTATAAACAAAAGCATAAAAAGCCTTCAAACTCAAACCTTCCAGATCTGGTGTGCAGGCTTGGTCAATGCTGAATGCATCCTGATGAAACCTGATTGAGAGCATGCTCATTTGTTGGTGCGGGTGTTAAGAAGACTTGGCTCTTCTCTTGGCTTTATTGCTGTACGCTGTTTATATTAATCTGTTGTGTTATTTAAACAGATATCAAGAAGGCATGCAAACATTCCTTTTAATCAGTGATATCTTAATTTTGTAAAATGGACGCTTATTGGCATGGGATATTTTCATAGGTCTAAATCAAGTCAACATACTGCTTTGCGCCTAATGTAAACATTTATGGATTGAAAAGGAGCCTTGAGAGCACCCAGACTCAATTGCAGAGAATATCATCCTTTGTGTGGAACCGAACATGAAAACTATATTCTTAATAAAGCATTTCTAACTAAATATATAGGTAATTATATAGGTAAATGTAATTGTGTACTACACATCAGATGTCGTGTGATAAAAGGTTGTTGCTTTGGATTTAAGATAACCACTATACACTTACAAATCACTTTATTAGGTACATCTTTTTGTTTCTACACTCATTGTCTGTTTTTATCAATTCCATTTACCATACTTTATTTATCTACAATTACAGACTGTAGCACATCTATTTCTCTACATGCTTTTGTTAGTCCCCTTAACTCTGTTGTTTAATGGCCACATTAAGAGATCAGGTCCTATTAAGGCTGGTGGATCATTCCCAGTACTGGAGTGAGATTGACGTGGTGGTGCTGTGTTAGTGTGTGTTGAGCTGGTATGACCAGACACAGCAGTGCTGCTAGAGTTTTAAGCACATCCGTGTCACGACTGGACTGAAAATAGTACACCTACAAAATATGTCCAGACAAGCATATTATGAGCACTGATAATAGATTAGAGCATGACTAATAGAATTTGTGCAGCTACAGATAATGTATTGTCTCTTGAAGGTTAATCTATATAAATAGATAATGAGTGTAGAAACACGGTTTACTTAATAAAGTGATCACTGAGTGTATAGATACAAATTACTATAACTATTATTATCTATTAATGGCACTCAGGTGTTGAGCTGTCTGACATGCTATCCAAGCACCGTGGGGAAACTGATTCGGGTCACGGTGCTGCCTTCCGACTGAGTCAGGCTTCTCATTACACGCATGTCTGAGGAATAGGTGGTCAGTCGGGTGCTGCCTGTGATGGACTGGCATCCTGCACTTTGTGAATTCCAGAATCAGGACAAGTGAAAATGAAATCTGACAAAATAGTATTAATTAAATAATATTGTATAAAAGGAAATAATAATAATAATAATAATAATAATAATAATAATAATAATAATAACAATAATAAAGAAAGATTTCTAGTTTCAGTGAAATAGAATGTAACTAAAAAAATAATATTTTGACCCCTAAACAAAGAAGGAACATATGTGCTGAATAGAAGTCTTTCTCGGAAAGAATCATATTTTGTTTGTGTAACATGGCTGAACAAATCTCACAAAAGGCACCCAGTGAACTAAGGGAGGGAAATTATGCTTAAAGATTAATTAACCCAAATCCTTTCAGCAGGGTTTCACCATGTTTTAAAAGCTCAAAACTTGACCATTAACCTCCGAATGGATGAGGGAACACACTCGCTCTGTCTTTTTTCCCCTCTGCAAAATGTGACATAAAAAGCATGTGAAATGAAATGATGAGTTTAAAATGTCTTTTTGAGGTAAACCCAATTACGACTTGCACTTTTTTTCTATCTCACAAAAAGCCCTGCATTAGGGCGAGGGCTAGTTATTAGTTGCGCATTCGTTATTTTACAAATCATTTCTGTTTGCTTTCCACATGCCAGTGTGCCGAAAAGTGGTCTCCAATTAGAAAGGCATTAAAACAGCAGCCAGGACTTAGCTGCATTACACCCTGCTATGACATTCCACCTGCCATTATGTTATTAGCAGAGTACTGGATCGAGAGTGAGGAAAAAAGGCTTTAATTGAAAATAGAGAAATAAAGCCATTTTGAAAGTAGCAGGCTTTGGCTTGTGGAGTTTCGGGCAGCTGTATGCTCTCAGAATGAAGCCCTAATCCAGCGAGACTTTACAAAACCCCATCTCAGGAGTGAAACCATAACAAGAACCAACTCAGCACAGCTTTGTATGAAAGAAAATCAGATTTTCTGTAGCCTTGCTGTGCTCTTATAGTCTTAATCTATGTTACTAAGTCTGTAGCCCTTATAGGAACAAAGAGGCAGACTTGTGGTACCATGAGTGAGTTTTGTAATGTGCCGTTGGGATTGCGATTGGATTTCATTATGTTCAGAGTACCGTCACAATAAAATCACGCTTGGTATATGGTGTGGGTGTGTTTGTGCTGTGGTGTATGTATGTGTGTTTCTTTCATCAAAAGCTCCGTTGCTTGCACTCTGACAGATGGGCCAGTCGAGATCTTCTGTGTAGTCTTCACACACCCTGACGTGTCATCTGTCATCTGATTCGGGTCATTGTTTGCGACTGAATGGCAGCGTGAGGCACTGGGAAAGGAGCCTGGTGACTGTGTGTGTGCCTCATGGAGACTCGTACCCTGCTGTCTCATCCCTCTACATGACCCAGCCATACCACAACCCCCATCCACCCGCTCACACTCATCCCCCTTCTGTCTAACCATAAGATCTGCATTAACAGCCTGTTTATGATCTGCTCCTTGAACTTGTAGTCTTTAATGTAATTTTTCTTCATGGTCTTGGGCTACCTTTTAGTTCACTCAAATTGTAATGAACTGTTTGGGTGAAATGGATTAATCACAAGTATTATTTTTATTCAGTTAATTAAATTATGTTCTTTGAACTAATTTAACAGTAACTAAGAAAAACCTTCATGTACTGTAATCGGCGTAAATGTTCTGAATCAGTAGGTTGATTACAAAGGCCTATGATAGCACTTATATGCTATGGCAAAAGAACACCTGTCAAAGAAGGTGCCAGATGTGAGGCTGCCCAACAAAATCACAAGATTTCAGTTCTACCGAAGACTTCTGACCTTAATGACGTTTTACACCAAGTGTGATTTTGACGGACAAAAAAAATGCATGTCAAGTTTTGAAAAAGAACACAGGTTTATTAATTCTGGTATTTTCACCGAGTCGGAAACTGAGGGGCTGCGACACTGCATACAATTTGAAATCAGAACCTTTTCTAATTTGTGCTTTGTTCGGATGTGTTACAATTAGGCCAATCAGAACTCGGTTGCCAGGCAAAATAGCTCATCCTGCAAGAAGCAAAACAAAAGACCTTACATGATACACAACATACTGACTCTAAAAACATAGATATAATATGACTGTATGTAAAGCTACAGATCTCAGCTGCTACAGATTTGTCAGGCAGACATCTATAACAAAAGAAATTCAGTCAAAAGTAAAAATTCTTGTCAACATTTGTATGGTATTACATGCTATCAAGTACATTTCAGCTACAGGTGACATTTTTTTTTTATCTGGTAGATATTTATGGGTTAAGTAGGTTGGGATGGACGTTGTTCATTACGCTCATTTCTGTGTAAAATATAATATACTGTAGTACAGGTTGGTAATAAAAAATAACATAAGTAGGCAGTATGTTAGTCTGGTTGTTAACATAACGTGAATACAGTGAGTGGGTTAAGCTGCAGTGTTTACACAGTGCTGCTGGTTAAACTGTGATCTTGGCTCAGGCTGAAGATCTGAATGATGAACTGCAGGGAGTCTCTGCTCTCTCTGGCCTTGCTTTCGAACTGAGGTCACACCTGCCGCTCCACTGTCAGAAGACTGTGCATAAATCTGCTTACCAGCATCCATACAATGATGTAGTGTGTATGCTTAAAAAGTCTGCCTGTTGGCACCATTCAAGCTGAAGAAAATTCTTAGAGAAGCAAGTGGAAAATCTTTTTTCAAGTTTTCAGGAAATCACAAATGCCTGAAAAGTAATTATTACTGACGTGGGTTTGAATCAAAAAATATGTAAGGACATGCAATGGGCACTGTGACAACAAATTTACTTCTGCTAATTGCCTAGAGAAGGTTTGGGCAGAGACACGGGTGAGTAGTAAAGGTGCTACATGTGTCTGGATGCTCGAGCTTGTCGGCATATCAGATGATTCTTTCTACTGGTGATCTGCCTGGGTCGTGTGAAGCCTTGTAGTCATTTCCCACCTAGAGGCATATTACACACTAATTTTCACACCACACCTGTAATCATTTACATATGTACCTGAGACATAACTGCATGTTAGATTTTTCAGCAATCTGACTCTTCTCTGGGTGCTTTTTTGTGAGTGAGTATATTTCACTTTCTACACATAGTCATTGCAGAATCTATGAGCACTGATTTTGGTCAGGGTCATGGAGGTTCCGAAACCTATTCAGGAAAGCACAGGGAGCTGATGTAAGATTGTCCTTAAAAGGATTTCTGTTCAAAATAAGATTGGGTAGGAGTCACTGTGACGGTGTAGGAGATCTCCCCTCTCTGAGTCACAACATTACATGCAGTACAGTAGTGTAACATTAAATGTCAAGCAGTACTGTATAGTGTCTTTGCCATTTTGAGACTGCTGCATCTTTAGTCAGATTTTAATTTCCTATTATAATTGATTTATTATAATGTTTAATACATATGGTGTTATAGTGAACATTAAACATTCAATGTCACTTACTTGGATATTACATTGTTACCTGGTCATTGTTTAATAATTTCAATACCAGGAATGACTGAAAATCATAATACATCATATATGTTTGCCAGGTTTTATATGTTGACTTCAGCACTGTGGTAGCTAAGCTGAAATAAACTAATACACCATTTCAAAAGGAAATTATTTTACAGCCAAGGTTTGAGTTTAGGACTAAATGTAAAGATTTTGTATTTTACAGTATCTCACAAAAGTGAGAACAGCCCTCACATCTTTGTAATTATTTTATAATATCTATTCATGGGACAACAATGAATATATGATACTTTGATACAATGTGAAGTAGTCAACCTAAAGCTGGTATAACAGTCTAAATTTACTCTGCCCTCACAATAACTCAACACAGCCATTAATGTCTTAACAACTGGTAACAAACCTGAGTACACCACTAAGTAAAAATGGCCAAATTGCACCCACTTAGCCATTTTCCCTGACCAGTATCATGTGACTTATCAGTGTTACAAGATCTTGGGTGTAAATGGAAAGCAGGTGTGTTAAATGTGGTGTTATCGATCTCACACTCTCCCATAATGGTCACTGGAAGTTCAACATGAAACCTCATGGAAAAGAACTCTCTGAGCATCTGACAAAAATGATTAGCCAAGGCCTAGGGTATAAGAAGTTGGCCAACACTGTGAAAGTGAGCTGCAGCATGGTATCAACACTGTATCAGATTGGTCTGCATGGATGGTTTGGTTTAGTTTGCTGAAGACAAGCAGACTATGGACATGGATTACTGGAACCATGTCCTGTGGTCTGATGAGACTAAGATAAACATATTTGGTTCAGATGGTATCAAGCATGTGTTGTGAAAGCCAGTTGAGGAGTACAAAGAAAAGTGTGTCTTGCCACGTGCCAAGATTTCCAAAATGTGTGTACAACTGCATTGCTAAAGAAACTAGGTAAAAGGTAAAGGTCAAGCATGCCGCCAGACCTAAACCCTATTGAGCATCTGTGGGGTAAGGTGGAGGTCTAACATCTAATATAACAGCTCGGTTATGCCATCATCAAAAATAATTCTTGTGGTAAACTGTGAAGCTCTGGTGAATTCTGGCCCAAGAGAGTTAAGGTGGCCCTAAAATAACGGCACTATTGGCACTTTGGGTATGATTTGGCCATTTTACATAGGGGTGTACTGACTTTTGTTGCCAGTGGTTTAGACATGCTTTGTGATGTTATTTTGAGGGCACAGAAAATGTACACTGTTGTACAAGCTGTAGACTATGTCACATTTTATAACTTATAATTTATTATTGTACTATTTGACTCTTATATAACTGTAGGATATACATGTAGGATGTAAATTACGAGTTACATACTGCAGCTTCTTTAGCCTAAAAATAATTAAATATGCTAGATTTGCTGTTTCTGCTCCTGTATAATTTGCAGTGTGGTTTTGCCATGAGGCATTGTTTGTTTAGCAGAGTTGCCAGAAACCGCCATTTGGACTGTGAGAGGCATATGGATCCTCCCCTTTTGAACTGCTGCCAGCTTGCTGTGTTTCCTTCTCCTGCGTTTTTAAATAAGTTCTCCCAGAGGGCACCAGTACATTTTAAAAGTCTCTTTCATTTTCTTCCTCTCTCTCTTTCTCTCTCTCTCTCTCTCTCTCTCGCTCTCTCGCTCTCTCTCTCTCTCTCTCACACACACACACACACACACACACA
>JAUZST010006177.1:0-15045 GCA_034779995.1 Parotocinclus haroldoi
ACTGACAGGTCATACAGTCTTACATTCCCAGCAAGTGTGGGTAAAGGGTCTTACTCAGGGACCCAACTGTGGTAGCTTGACAAAGGTGGGATTTGACCCCTGGACCTTCTGGTCCATAGTCCAGTACCTTAACCGCTATGCCACCCCAGTAATGTAATGGGCTATGGACCAGGAGGTCCATGGTTCAAATCCCACCTCTGCTAAGCTGCCACTGCTACTTTTAATTTTATTATTACTACAACTTAATCATTTAAATTGACATCTAGGCCACCCAAGGAGGAATTGGTTTCCTAATGAGTTTTGGTCCTCCCAAGGTTTCTTCCTTATATATTTAGGGAGTTTTTCCTTTCCACTGTCACCCTAGGCGACAATTTGGTATTGGCCTTTTAAGATAATATAATATTGTAAAGTTGCTGTAAGACAATGCTCCATTGTAAAAAGTGCCTCTGAGCCCAAAGAAGTCAACAGCAGTTCTGGATATGATTAGCATAAGGCTTGTTTTTGTAAGTGATGTTTGTTAACCATAGCTCTGCGTTAGTGTTTGACAAAGGTTTGCTAAAGTAATTTGTTGTCCATGTGGTTTTATCATCTTCTGATAAATGGCAATTTGCTGGTGCTTTCTGAAGGATCGGAGATCAAGAGAGTTTACCTTAGGTTTGTGCCCTTGCCCTTTATGCAATTTCTCCATGTTCCTTAAATGATTTAATGATATCATGCGCTATATGCAAATCTTTCTTTGAGGAACATTGTTTTTATTCTTTACTTTCTCTCGCTCTCGTTCTTCTCTCCTCAACAATTAATCTTTTGGTGGACGCTGCTCTGTTACCAAATCACGATTGCATTCGCATTGTGAAGTTGCCCGTTTAAAATAACAACATTATTTAGTTTTGTGTTTGTAATTGTTTGGTTTACTAAATGGGCTTATCCAACTTGAAGCTATAAAGATGCTCGATGGACACTTTCTACCAAATGGTTTCCCAATTACAGGGACCAGAAGGAGACAAAAGGTTAATAAAAATGGTCTGTCAAATCACACCAGTAGCATCATCACTCTAACATACAAAAATGGCACTGCAAAATAATCAGTTGGTCTGGTTTTGCTATTTGTGGGTTTATAGCACTGTATGCGTGTGCGTGAATTGGTACGTTTGTTTGGTTCTATACTAAATAATGACACATTTTTAATTAAACATATCTATTTGCAGCAACGAGAATTCATTCGCTGTAAATGACAACTAATCGAAATAAACCAGTGTTTCCCGACACTGATTAATAATACAAATGATAAGATTTTTTTTTCTTGTACTTTTCGTCAATACACAGGTCCACAGGCAGTAGGTCTGTCTGTGTCGGAATTCATCAGATACTGTCTTGTTCATGATTACTTGTCCATGGTTACATTTGTGTGTAACAGAAGTCCCCTTTACTTCCAAGCAGAGTAAGGAGTAAGCTGCAGCAACACATTAACTGTCTGAGTGTCAGGACTCTATCATATTCTTTCCTATCTTCCTCCATCTCTCGCACTCTCCCCGTTTCCCTCACCCTCTCTATCTTTCTCTTGTACTCGGTGGGACTAGGCGTAGTTTCCTGTGTTTGTGTGCCGGTCTCAGGCATTGTTCAAACTTAGAGACACTGTCAGAAGGAAACTACGCCCCTCTAGAAAGTGTAGCCTTCAGTGGCTGAGGGAAGCTCAGCAGTCACAGCGAGGTAAATGAGGTGCACTGTGATTTCGTTCGAGACATGGATTCTTTTGAACATAACTACGTGTCACCGTTGGCATCACACGCATATCCTTCACACACCCTCTTCATGATGCTGTTGATGTGCAGACTGATTAGGCTCAGGAATTCCTTTTCGTACACTAACATTTCCCTAAGCCTCAAGTGCTCTTGTGATGGCTGACTTTGTTCGTGTGTGTAGCAAAAGCATCTAGGCTGAGTGACTGTGCCTGAAAACGTGTGGTTTTTGCCCGCAGACGTGTCGACGTGTTTCATTTATAAGCAGCCAGTCTGAGCTCTAGTATTTTACCAGGTATGCAGCCTCTCTCATGAACTGCTTGGCTGGTTGCCTCCACACAGCTGGAACAGTGATGACCCATCGCACCTCATCATCCTCCAGTACTGATGATGACTGGTCCTTCACCTCCTACACACACACATGCAGGTTTAAGCCTAATATGTCGTTAGCCTACAGAAAACAAGTCGGTCATGCCACACTCTCCAAAACATACAAAATGTATATTTAAGCACTAAAGTATCACCGCAGCAATTTGTTTGCCCTTGACCACAGAAATCTGGGTTCATTATTGGCCATACCTAAAGGAACAGAGGACATCCCGAACCCCCTACATTACGCAGCAATCCATACCAGGACAGCACAGGATTAAAACAAGAGGGAAAACAGTTTACCTTTAAAGCGTGCTCCCGGAAGAACCTCAAAGCATGTGCAAACACCTCAATAGCTCGAACTCTTCGTCCACTCACTGACTCCAACTCTGTCACCATTGTAAGGTCCTACAAAAAAGGCAGGACAAAGTGCTAGAAAACCAAGCTACTATTTTTTTGTGAACATTTCTGATCTTCTGACACTTCTGATCTTTAACGCACTAATCAAAGCAGGTGCATTCCAACGTGCTGCAATGTGCATCACATAAGCACAGAATGTTACAAGGTGATGGCTGGTTTGTGTCCGTTTGCTTACACTGGTGCTGTGGATCTTCATCTTAAACTTGTCAAAGTAGAGCCAATGTCTAGCTTCCTCAGGATCCAAGTCATGGTAGCTGTCTCGTGCTGCAAAGCCAAAGCTGTGGAAGCGGAGGTCAGGAGTCAGCAAAAGGCAGGTCGGGCTCTTCTGATTGGCTACACCTGGGTCCCCTCCCTCCCATCGCCTGAAGAAATCAGAAGATGAAGTTGGTAGATGAAGAGTAAGTATCTGCATCTCAAATAGCTTTTGCATTCATAAAACATATTGATCAGAAAGCATCCAGTTTTCTTCCCAGTGTGTAGGCCATTTTGGAATTTGCACTAGGGATAGGGCTCCAGACCATCATGGCCATAAATTAACATTCAGTCATAAACAGTACACTGATTGGTTGTTTTAACAAAGCACTAGCAACTAGCACATGAAACATACCACTGAACCCAAAAACTTCCAGACTGTGGTGGCCTAGAGGTTAATGTTTTGGACTATGAACCAGAAGATCCAGTGTTCAAATTGCCAAACTGCCAGTGTTGGGTGCTAAACAGGACCCTTAACCCATAACTTACATATTTGTAAGTTGCTCTGGATACGAGCATCTGCTAAATCATGTAAAAGTAAACCTGGATTAACCTGGAGTAAGTAAACTACTCTTTTCTACTGATCACAACTCATGGCACTGTACTTGCTATATAAGCATGAGAGGTATACGATTTAAAATATAGAGTTTAATCCGTGATACAAGAGATTGACATTGAAAAACAATGTTATTAATGTTCAAGATCTGATGCAGCATTTCTAGAGGCTGTATTCTGATCACATGATCAATGACTGCTGCGATTACTTACCTCATCATATGGATTACCTCTGGGTCCTCTGAGAAACTGAAGGCATAGCCACTAGAGGTGGTGCCAAAATCTATAGCCACCACTACAGAGAACGGACGTGCTACCTGAGGCCTCTCCTCTGTCCTCTGTAGAGAGGGAAAGGGAGAGCAGCAGATGGAGAAATGAAGAAGTGTAAATAAAGTTTAGGGAACGGAAACGCAAGTTTTTTTCAGAAAACTGAACACCAGTCAGTTTGTAGAGTGCGAACAATTAAAACAAGTTATTCTGTGAAATTCAAGACTTTATACACTTTCTTGAAACTTAAGACTAGACAGGAGTAAGTTCTGGGCTAAGCATTACTCTTACTCTTACTCATGTAACCAGAAAATATGTTATGTGAAAAATTTGGCCTAACACAACAAAAAGGTCGATCACAGCATTTAGACTCTTTACCACATGTTAAGTTACCACAGGTAGCTTTTTGTCATATTTGCATTTTGGGTGAACATGTGCAGTTTGAGGTGTCCTGGCAGAATGTTTTGGTTAAATAATTGCCATCATTTCACAGTAGAAAGTGTGTGACCCAGAACCGGACCATCACTAATTTGTTATATGGTTAAGGACACTTCTTGACCATTGTCAACATAACTTGACAATATGTGACTACATCAGACAAATAACCACAAAAGCATAGCCACTACAATCTAACACTAAAGAGAATGTCTAGCAAACATTTCCCACACCGTTTGACCATTACCACCATCTTGAACTATTGACATATGGGTCACAAGGTTTGTTGCACTGTCCATTCAGAGATTCTCAGAGTACCATTCTTGTATGTGGTAGCCTAGTGGTTAAGGTGCTGGACCAGAAGGTCTAGGGCTCAAATCCCACCTCTGCCAAGCTGCCACAGCTGGGTCCTTGAGCAAGACCCTTAACCCACAATTGCTTGGATAATAAGACTACATAAATTGTAAGTCGCTCTGGATAAGGGCGTCTGCTAAATGCTGTAAATGAAATGAAAATTGAAATTGTAAAAAGTAACTATTTGATTTTCTCGTACCCTCCTGTCTTAAAAAAGGTTTGACCATCCTCCTAAGAATTCTCTCACAGAACTGCAGCTATATTTGTGGCACCCCACTATACATTTAGAAACTGTTCTACATGACGTTCCCAGTTGGTCAGCAGGGTTTTTTTTGTAGAACCAACCATGCTATGGCTAAAGACCACATTTTCTCCATTCTGATCTTTGATATGAATTTTAACTTTTAGCCTTGTTGATTAAAGTAGGAATGATTGTCTAGGCTGCTACCACATGATTGGCTAATTGGAAAATTGCACAACAGAGCAGGTAAACAGGTGTTTTAATAACAAACAGTTTGGTGCAAAAGTCTTAGGCCCCCAGTAGTTGTGCTGCTTTGGCAATGATATTATGGCCATTCATCTAATAATGGCGTGATGGCCGTATACTTTTACACTGTATGACCAGCAACAGCTGCCTCATTGTACTTGAGTTTTGGGTCAAAAGGTTCTCACTCTTGGTTCTCATTCCTTTCTGGGTGAAATCATTGCTTTGTTAATGCTACATGTGGTCCTAAAAACTTTGGAGTACTTCTCATGCGGGAGTCATGCAGTCCATGTCCAGGAGTCTGCCACGTGAGTCCATCTACGTAGGACAAAAATGGTCATCTTAAACGTTTGATCTGAAACTTTCATTTGAGGGGTGAGTTTAATAGATCTGAAGCTGTGCCTGGTACAGATATAAACAGCCTCCCTGTTCTCTCCTTCCAATCCTTCTCTCTTTTCTCTCATTTTATCTCCTCCAGCTCTGCCTGATGTTCCACATTTATAGAAAAGAACATTCCAGGTTGGTCGTGTATTTCAGGGTGCGGTTCTGCATTACATACTTTCTTAATGCTATCTAAAGGTGGTTCAAATGTGCTTTCATCCTACCACAGATTGCAGCGTGCATGAAGAATACAGGTTTAGCTCAAGAGTTTTGGTCTCAAAGTCCCACACAGGCACTAAGTAAAGACACCTAATTGCAGGCAAATGTAGATTCTGCTCTTGGTTTTCTGTTACTGGCCTTTAAAGCAGCAGTCAGCGTCAGCGTTACAGCTTAATAGTTAACAACAAAAATGTGGCCGTGGCACCTGGTCTTGGATTCGTGTGTGTAGTCATACCGGAGAGGGGGAGGGAGTGAGAGGAGCAATACTGCAGTCATTCCTGGATGGAGAGGGAGAGCTAGCTGGAGATGTAGACATTAGTCCGTCCTCACCTGCAAGAATTGGAGAAATGGATGGACATAAATTAGTACAGTCAAACTTGGGGTATCCAAATGCAGGCCTAGTTTGCCCCACCTTTTAATTTTTTTTAAACATATACATTGTAACATAATTTTGCATTGTCATTCCTATACAAGTGATGGAATTGCCTCTGATTTTTTGCCTAGAGAAAATCCTGTGACTGGAAAGACACCAGCAAATCTGAGAAAACGTCCATTATTGCTGAGCCTTGGATCGTACCATTTGCGAGGCATGATCATGAGTAGTCCCACCAGAGTGCAGTAACTCCCTCCATTGTTTGGACATTAGGAGGCGATGTGCTTCCAAGGACCTCCCACTGAGGACTCGTTTTATAATCTATTTTGTTTTGTAATTGAGTGTATTTATTTTATTACTAATTTAAATGTTATTATTAATTTGTTATTGATTTAAATTATTAACCTAATTCTGCTATAATTTAATATACCTTTAATATTTATTTAATTAACATCTAGGCCACCCACATCTAGGCCACCCCTGTTGAGGCTTGGTCCTCCCAAGGTTTCTTCCTACCTCTTTCAGGGAGTTTTTCCTTTCCACTGTTGCCCTAGGCTTGCTCAATTTGGGATTGGCCATTTATGATAATATAATATTGTAAAGCTGCTTTGAGATAATGAACCATTGTAAAAAGCGCTATATAAATACATTTGAATTGAACTGAATTAAATTAGTGAACACGCCACATTCTTTAGACGTGAAGACACTTTTTGTGCAGCATTTTATGCATAACTTTTGTACAAAGGGAAACTTAAATATAATACTGTGAACATTTGAAAATGGTAATGATTTTACCTATAAGGTCCAGTATTTTTTGCATAATATGCATCTATTCAGTGCATGTTTATATATATATATATATATATATATATATATAATTAATCTCCTTGTATAAGGTAAAACCGACATTTACAAGGCCCTGTCCACACAACGTTAAACTTGATGTAAGAACAATATTTTTAAAAAGAGCAACAAACTCCAGAGTGGCTGGTTAGTGTTGCCAGGTTGGTGGTTTCCCCATAATAACGGATGTTGATTATGCATGGATACCACAAAATGGTAGGAAAAGCATAATAACAGCAAGTACCTTCTACTGCATTGCTCTATTGTTGCGAAGTGAAATAGAATCCCGTGAATACAGTCTCATACCAAGGGCCTATTAGCCGTAGCTTTCAATTTGGGAACTGTAGTCACATATGGTGAAAGTATATCGATCACATTCAGCCTAAAACACATGGAAGTACCCCAAGAAAATCATTTTTAAACCTGTTCCTGAGTAGCATGACCCTTAGAGGTATATATGGCATGAGTGCCAGTCTTTTAGAGTTTCATAACAGGATGTCAGCACTTCTCCATCACATTGTTATCCATGCCAAGCATCAGCCATAAGAAAGGCCTTATCTGTATTCTGTATGCTGGGAAAGTTTTCGTCACTTTCACTGAAGAGAGATACATATCAGCTTGATGCACACACTGTGAAATCTTGATCTTTCCAAGAAGTCATGGATGCCATTTTGCAGCTCCGAATTACATATTTCTAACTCTATCATTGTGGTGCTATGGCATCATTAACGGCCCACTCCCACATGCAACCTTGGGAACACTATGTGAATATATTACTCTCTGTCACGTTCACAAGACAAACACACACTCATTAGCATGGTTGGAATGTTATCAGAGCCAAACACATGTACGTAGCACAGAAAGGATATTAGATAAGAGAAAGGCACACCCATGTCCAACAAGGCATGTTACAGCTTCCACTGATTTATACATTTCTACTTTTATAGTCATTAAAATGATAGCCCTTGGCGAAATTATTTCTGAGTTTGTCTGTTCAGTTTGTCATGCATCATTAAACGGACTCACTTTGTTGCACATCAAAACTTGTCTGGAATACATTTTGGGACGATGTCACAATTTAAAGGGTCCTAAAGATTTAACAGATGAGCTGACAGATGTGTGGAATCCCCGTATCTGTGTTGGTTTACTCCAGGTACTCCGGTTTCCTCACAGTCCAAAGACATGCGTGTTAGGTCAGTTGGTGTTTCTGTGTGCACTGTGTGCATGACTGTGTGGGTGTGCCCTTCAATGGATTGGTACCCCGTCCAGGGTTGTTCCTGCCCTTGCACCAAGAGTTGCCAGGTGGGCACCGGCTGGCCCGTGACCCCGTGTGGATTAAGTGGAAGATAAGAAATGAATATTTGTTTTGATTAACATTACTTTCAGCATTAATGGCTATTCAGACCTTAGGTTAGATCAGTACACATGGTTATTTTGAAAATAGTCATACACGCATATAACATAGCATAATCAGCTGCATAACTTTGGACTGTGGGAGTACCTGGAGTAAACCCATGCAGACACGGGGCAAACATGAAAAGACAGCTGAGACAGCTGAAACTGACAAATACACTGATAAGATCAAATCCTTTCATTCATTGCTAAATATAGTTCAGCTTTAAGTACAACCAAGACTAATTAATCTGTTGGACTTAGACGGTCTAGGGATAGATATATCGATCTAGGTATTAAAAACATTAAGCCTGCTGGGAAATGTATTTTCTAGCAACGTGAATAATCTCTATTAAAGAATTTATTGTTTCTATCAGGTGGTGTTACGTGTATTAATGTAGCCGTAATAAGATGGTATGCAAGTTCCTGCAAAGCTATTAACACTTTGTTCACATTTATCATTTAAAATTCCGCGTCGCCATGACAGCTATAAATGTTAGTTTTCTGGGTTTGTTTTTTTTTTTTGCTACTTATGGTCATCTGTCAGGCAGAATGCTAAACATGCAGTAGGATTAGCACTTGTGTATGTAATCTGTTGGATAGATGTACTGTTATAGATTGGTAAAAGGATGATAAGATTAGATAGGATAAGATAAGATAAGAGTCCTGCAAATTGGGAAATGGACAGTTTACATCAGCAAAGGTTTTAGCAGTGCACTCAGTAGCAGAAAGAAGAAATAGTAAAGATGGTAACCTGGGACTTGAAGGCTGTTGATGCTGGACTGCACTAAAGTTGCCATTGTGAAAGGCGCAGGGTCGTCGCAACCTAACTGGAGAGAAATGTTAACAAAGTCTTACATTAATCAGAAGTATTCTAAAATATTTAACTATGGTAAGTAAATGCTTCACTGTGTATTCACATTGGTTAAAAATCAAAACTTTCCTCTCACATAAAATGGTGTAACATTAAAACAATGACCATTTATTGTACGCATATTGATCTGGTTCCATGTTCTTTTTCTCTATCCTTTTTTTTAACTAAGGAAAAGATTCATTTGAGCATATGTTGCTTTTGTGAGAAGACTGACCTCCAAATATGGAGAGCTGCTACCCATCTTGCTGCTTACATGAAGAATATCATTCACATTTACATCTAGCAGATGACTTTATCCCACAGGCGCAGTTTTGGGAGGGTGGGGCGTACTACATGCCCCCCCTCAAAGTTTGGAGAGGGGTAAAATTAATACCACCAGTAGTTCTTATCGTATTTTAATAAATGTGTCTTTATAATTATTAGTAGTAGTAGTAGCAGTAATAATAATTTATTTATTCTTTCGTTCATTCATTCATTCATTATTCCAGCAGCTGATGCCCGTCTGGCAACTCTGGGCACAAGGGCAGGAACAACCCTAGACAAGGCACCAACCCACTGTAAGGCACACACACGCAGTCATGCACACAGTCACACACTAAGGGCCACTTTTCGAGACACCAAATAACCTAACACGCATGTTATTGGACTGTGGGAGGAAACCGGGGTACTGGGAGTAAACCCACGCAAACAGGGAAAGGACCCAGGCCGCTGCACCCTGGGATTGAACCCAGGACCTTCTTGCTGTGAGGCAGTGGTGCTAGCCACCGTTCTTCTTCTTCTTATTATTATTATTATTATTATAATTATTATTAAATTGTTATTTTAAAACAATTATGGTTGGGTACTGTAGAAAGAAAGAGGAAGGTGGAGTTGCTGCTTCACCCACTAGCACGGAAGAAAGGACGCTAGCCTCCAAGCAAGATAGACTAGCTAAAATGGTACTGTCTAGATGGGATTAGTGCACAGTGTGAATAAAGGAAAATGTTGGCTCACGACGGTCTCTCTGAGCTTGTTTTTTCAGGCACATCTTTACATCCTAGCGCATGTCTGATGCATGTGGAATGCAGTTTGAGTTACTTTAGTGTACTGCCTCCACTATTCAAACATTTAAAGGCAAGGTAAACGGATTTATATTATCAGTAATAAAAACTGTAAATATAGTCATAGTAAATATATTCATATTCAAGGTAAGGGAGGATGTACATTCTACCTGGGTGCCAGCACAGAGAATATCCTTAACATTTGTTTAAATAATATCTTCAGCTAGAGTGAATGATTTTTAGCTCCGTTGGCAAGCACCCATTTTTCAAATCTAATTCGATCACCCACAGGGAACAGTGAAGGGAAGCCAGCGGTGGGGCGATGCAAGAGAACATGGGTGGAATAAAAAACAGACGTGCTGCTGAATTCTGAACTGTTTGCAGCGATCTGTTTTTCCACATGGGAAGACCTGCCAGGAGCGTGTTGATTTATTAGGCATAGATGTGGCAAAGAGAAAGAATGAACACCGGGTTGTCTTTTGTGGAGAAAAATGATCACATTTTAATGATGACATGGAGAAGAAACCTGCATGACCAAGTTTAGCAGCTTGAGCAGGGGATTTTAGTTTTTGTGAGTCTCATGTTGGTGTGTGTGTGTGTGTGTGTTTTATTTTGGAATTCATCTTTGTGTAATTGTATGTTGAGGCAGAAAAACTCACACAGCACTTTTCCGGACCGTTAACACTGACCCCTTGCACACACATTTTTGTTTTTAAGATCAGGTGGCACTGCATCAATCTTCTCTCCACAGTTACTGACATGCCAACTGGAACCAAACAAATACACATTTTCTGCTACTCTTACAAGTGAAAAAGACCAGTCACTCGAGAGCAAAGGAAACGATATTACCCATGTCCTCCAAGACCAGAATATTAGGCTAAATATGGCACAGCACAGAGTAATGTGCATAAATAATATGAGCTATTGGTGGAAGTGCTCCACCTTAGTCTCTCTCTCACTCTCCGCCCTTCTTCCATTTTTAAGTTCATCTCTACAAGAAACGCACACTGATCACACTGAAACAAGCCTAGGGTTCGTCATCATTCAAGCTCTGAATATCTAATACCCGAACAATTCCCCCTGACTTGCTGCACATATTTGAATGCTTATAATAACCCACACGCATAACTGTACAAATACTGCAGTCAGAAACAGACTGCACAAACACTGCACACGACCGTGTGCATTAAGTCAGTGTTCCCAATTCTTTTACTGACGTTTATGGCCTGACTTCATTATTCGCAAACTGCGTTAAAGCGTTTACTTGTACTTTATTTTTGTTTTAGAAGTTTAACAGGGTTGCACGGTGAATTGTGCTGGAATCGTGGTCATGATTTTTGGCTTGCTCGGTTGACTGTGAGCTTAAATGTAGCTTGGTTGACGTTGGTGTTTTCAGGCTTTGCTGCACAAAATTAGGAGCTCACCACATATAATGATTTTTGGTTTTGCGTGCCAAGTATGTGTCAATACATTTAAAAAAAACGCTATTTAATATTCCTGAAAAAAAACCTTTTGATATTTACAGTTATTTGAATTGGGAAAATAAACAATGGACACTAAATAGATTTCACAAGAATACCTGACAATACCTTATATCCATATATCAACGTTATCATTACGAAGATCCAATGCTAATATGGTGATAATATAGTTGCAATTCAAAAGAGTACACCTCTTTTCGTTTCTGTTTAAATGATCAAACAGACTTTAATATGCATGAATCTTGTCTTGCTTCCACACAATGGATGTGTCAGAGAAGGGAAAACAGTTACATGCAGTGCATAGTTATTACTTCCCAGGAGCAGAGCAACACAGTATTATATAATCCAAGAACTCAGAATTCAGGCTATAGTATGTATCAACTTACCCTTGTGCTGATAAATCAAAGCTCAGTTATCTTGCTTGGCCACCAGTTTGCCTTCAGATCCAAGGTAAAGTGTCACAGATAATGCCCGGTGATGCTTCTGTGGCCGTTACAGACGTGGAGTAATGAAATGACCAGCTGCAGATATCAGAACAGCAGACAAAAGAAAAGTTACACAAGAGTGTGTGCAAGAGGAGTGTGCTAAAAAAGTCCAAATGCAGTTCAGCCCGAGAGGATTCTCTTTCACTCTCTCTAAGTTTCCCTCATGAGTCTGTATCCATGCACTCAATCCCTCAACTGCACTGGAATGTCAGGGAGAAAGGCTGATAGAGTGGAAGTCATACATACACACACACACACACACACACACTATTAACTGGCTATGAAGCACTCGTAGTGTAGGGGAGGGGAAAGTGACTTCATAGGGGATCATATTCAGTGGCCATGTGTGTGCGTGTGTGCATGTGTGCGTGTGTGTTTAGAGCAGAGGTACAGGCTGATTAAGTCATCTGCTCCACCTTCCACTTCTCTTCCTCTCTCCACACCCCCTGTGTTGAACCCTTTGGTCTTCCTCCACATCCCAGCTCCCCCTTTCTTGCCTCTTCCACTCTTCCACTCTTCTTTCTGGCTTTCTTTCATCTGTTGCTTTTTGTCACTTTCTCATTGTATCACATGGTTCCTATTTTGCATCTCGTGCATATTTCGCAGTTCTGCAGCTTTCCATATTTGAATTTTCTTTTGTTTTCCTGTTTCTGCTCTGTTTTGGTTTGTGTTCTTTACATTAACAGCATTTTAGCAAAAACTCGTAGCCAGAGTGACCCACAATCTTATAATGCAAGCAGTTGTGGGTTCAGGGCCTTTCTCAAGGACCCAACAGTGACAGAGACAGGATTTGAACCTTGGACCTTCCGGTTCATCCCAGTATCAGCTAAACAGTGCCTTATTATGAACATTAATCATAAATAAACAATGTTGCAGTACAATATGTCACGTCGAAATCTGAAGCCAAAGACAAATGGTATTCAACATACATGCAAACGTCTCAAGCCACCATTAGCTTGTTTTAGCAATGGTATAAAGACCATATACATTTTTTCCTCCATGTGGTTATTATAGTACAAGCAGAAAATGCAGGGCATTTCTATCCAATATAGTTTAAAGAACGCAAAAAAATTCAAAACAAAACCCAAACATGGTGCATATTTAGCGTGACTTCCCCTCACACGATACACAATGAGCAATAGCAGCATCTGGCAGCTTCACTGGACACCAAGTTGACCGTTCCGCAGTGCAAAGTTTGATCAGGAATGGCCATTTTTCAGATGAGGAACAGGGTGAAAAGACTAGATGTGCTAAAACTCACAAAAATTGGAATTAAGATAAGTAGAAAAAATATCACGAAGTGACGAAACCAAGGTTGACTTTTTTGGGTCTAGTCGTTGATAAAATGTTATCATGATCATTAAGACTTTTCAACAGAACTGTTCATGGTTGAAAGTAATAGACACTGCAAGCAGTATCATTAAAACCACCTGTCTAATACTGACCCATCGAGCCACTGAATTCATAAGACTTCTGAACTTCTGTCGTATTTGTTTACAGTAGATTCTGCATCCATTTATATTTCCATTTCCAGCATTTAGCAGATGCCCAGAGCGACTTACAACTCATATAGTCTTACAATCCAAGCAATTTGTAGGTTAAGGGTCTTGCTCAAGGACCCAACTGTGGCAACATGGCAGAGGTGGGATTTGAACCTGGACCTTCTGGTCCAGAGTCCAGTACCTTAACCACTAGGCTACCACAGTCAAACAAGACACTCACTTCACCTGTCAGTGATTATAATGTTAGAGCTGATCTGTTCACCCGTTTGTATTTTTGTCTTTATATTTTTGTGAATTTTTTTATGAAAATGTATCCGATAAATGATGCCAATAAAGGCTTGAATGCTGTTCCCATTGCTTAACCAAAACATCCATTCTCTGATAGTAATCTTCCAGGTTTAAACGCAGTTTGATGCACATTTTCTAACTTGTGAGTAGACTGATTTGAAGTGTGCAGGAGGCCTCTCGTCATGGTTTTGCCCCTTTTCCAAATCAATCTTTTTTTGTCTTAGTCTGGAGACCATTACCGATGGCATCATGGGGCCCAGGTGAGGGGGCTTGTACAAGCCTGCTAACATTCCCCTGTTTTCAACTGCATCCCTCAGCCTCCTTCGCTCTTAATTTTCATTAACTCTGTCACGTTTTACTCTCTTGCTTGTTTTTGTATAGCTTTATTTTTTTTCTTCATCATGTTTCATCATCTGCTTTTTTGACATCCTTCAAGTTTTCTCTGTTGAATTGCTTTTCTTCTTTCTTTTTCATTTGCTTTTTCCTCCCTGCGTTTTACTGCCTAACCAGGAGTTCTGTGCTAGAACTATTCTACAGACTGCTTGGTGTCAGAAAGTCTCACTTATTTCTGACACAGGTGTTATTACGTCAAAACTAATTTAAAGACAATGTCAAATCCTATCTAATTGAATCTAATAACACACAGACCTGTCCGCTGTCACCTTTGATTCAGACCGGAAGTTGGTGAGTCAGTTAACAGGACGTGCACTACATAGATCTCCTTCTACAGTGTATATGTCATACGTAAAACCAGGAAGTGAATTGGCTCTGACCCCAAATACCTCCCAAACCCTTCCTGTATCACTCGCCACCCTTCCGCTTTCTAGCAGTAACACCCAGATCGAAGCTGTAGTTGTCTGGAACATGCTGTCCACAGTCTGGGAAAGTCACTGGAAGGCTGTTTTTGTTTTTTCCAATCAGCAATCAGTTTCAGCGCTAATCAGGCCTGTAGCTTCAGATGTTATATTTGCCACTGCAGCAGATGATTCTGCCCTACATTTGTGTTTGTGTTCACCTTGCATATATTGCACAGTGGGGACCAGATGCCCCCACAATGATAGAAAGCATTTCTCACAAAAACATTTTCTACATTGTGGGGGGAAAAACGGTCCTAAAAATTTGTTTTAGGTAACAGAGGTTAAGGTTAGATGTAGGTGTAGCATTTATTTTCTACAGTGATCCTTATGTCAAAAGAAGGTATCCAAAATGATAGACATACGTGTGTGTGTGTGTATGTGTGTGTGTGTGTGTGTGTGTGTGTGTGTGTGTGTGTGTGTGTGTGTGTGTGTGTGTGT
>JAUZST010006178.1:0-15044 GCA_034779995.1 Parotocinclus haroldoi
TGTGTGTGTGTGTGTGTGTGTGTCTCTGTGTGTGTGTGTGTGTGTGTGTGTGTGTGTGTGTGTGTGTGTGTGTGTGTCTCTGTCTGTCTGTCTGTCTCTGTTTGTCTCTGTGTGTCTGTCTGTCTCTGTGTGTCTGTCTGTCTGTCTCTGTGTGTGTGTGTGTCTCTTGTGTGTGTGTCTCTTGTGTGTGTGTCTCGTGTGTGTGTGTCTCCTGTGTGTGTGTGTGTGTGTGTCTTTCTCTCTCTCTCTCCCTCTCTCTTTTTTTGGATCATCCTCAGCATTAGCTAATGTCTGTTTATTGTCACTGTTATGCATAAGTAACTGCCGTTAGTTGCTGCAGGATCCAAAACTGCATTAACGTGCTGTGGTTCTGTGGTCCAGTTGTCACTGACCTTATAATAAGGGTCACCTTTAATTCCTGCCATCTGTCTGTCTGCCCACCTCAGCTGGTCTGGCGAGCCGCGTGAAACGGAAGGACACTTTAGCACTGAAGCTGGAGAAACAACACGACAAGGAGGAAAAACATGACCAGGAGAACGGCAGCTGGACAAACCGGGAACAGTGGGAGGCCATGCGCAACAAGATCGGCTCCACCCTCACACGGTACGTACCCAGTGCACGTGTTGGTTTGTTCTGCTAGCTGAACGCAATTCTAATCATGAATGCTCATGGTCAGATGTAAATGTGTTTAGGAGACTGAGTCAGAGACCGACGCAACAAGAACTCGAACAAAGAAACATTCTACAAGGTCAGTCTCACCAACGCCTTTCCTGCTTTGGCTTTTTCCTTCAGTGACAGGGACAGGTTTCCTTCTCTAACTCTGTATTTTCAGAAACAGGACGTTGAACAGATATATAGAACATGTAGTCGTTTAGCTACTTTGCATAAAAATATCATTTTAATAAATACATCTGTTGTCAGTTAGGCATGAAAGATCGCATTTGAACACTGCCATGTGAACGTAACTTACACCATGGGTTTTTAAAGGTAACTCCTATTGAGGACCAAGTCTACAAAATAAATAAATAAATGTAAATGTAAAAAAAAAAAAGTGTAAGTAAATGACTCAATAAAAATAATATGTTGATTCAACCGGTAAAGAATTATTATTATAAATGACTAAATAAATATAAATGCGTAAAAATAAATATATTAATATATAAAACCGTGCATAAAAATGTCGGTTTACTGAAATGTCTTTGTATTATTTTTTTTTTCCTTTTTTCTTTCTGTTCATTTATTCGTTTCTTTTTAGTTTTGGCCTGCTTGGTCCTCCATAATTCATTCCTTCACGTTCTGGTCTACACAGGCCTGCCATGAGCCACAGTACTGTACCGGAGTATTTATTCTTCAACACCTGCTTTGCTGCATGATTTATAAACAGGGTTCTATTTTTAAGGATTAGCTGCTCTAGCACTCTTGTTAGGAGAGCTGAGGGGGAATGAGAACGCTTTGCTTTGTATCGATTCTGAAACGTCCCTTATTATAACGTCTGGAGCACGTCTGATGAAGTCCTACAGCATGTGGACACCTTAAATGTTTGCTTTTTGTTTCAGCCAAGAACGAAGCAGACCGACGGGCAGAGAGGAGCGAAATCAAGCGCAGACTCACAAGAAAGGTTAGACACGCGCGCGCACACACACACACACACACACACACACACACACACACATGAGGACAGCACACAAACTGAAGGGCACACATACCTACAGAGTCTGAAAAGGTTTGCCTATTAATCTCACTAACCAGTGAGTGCGAGTGTAATCTGTTGTTTATTCAGCAGCATAGCTGGAGATTATTGTTTATGACTAAACTATGATATTGTTTAGACCTGTGGTTCTTTTAATGCTGAGAGCCCATATAAACAATTGTTCATTTAATATTTATTCATGTCTAGTAGAATATGAATAGTAGAATAATCTAAAACTGTATAAAGGCCATCAGGTTCAAATCCGGAGTTCCACCGATTTTAGTGTGTTAATTGTCCTCCTGATATTCCATTAAAACCGCAAAATACAATTGTGTGATTGTGATGCCCATAGTATATATTCAGACCTACTCATGATAGAGTCTTACAGTCCAAGCAACTGTGTGATATGTACTTACGGCCACTTCATTAGGTACACATGACCTGCTTGTTTGCACAGCTATCTAATCAGTCGATCACATGGCAGGAACTGAAAGCATTTGGCTCTAGCCATGATCCTGATGTCAAAGCTAGCATCAGAATGGGAAAGGAAAGGTGATTAGAGTGACTTGGCCTAATGGGAGCGTGACCTGCTTGTTGCTAGTCAGGCACGTCTAATTATTTCACAAACTGCTTATAGAGGGAATTTAACACACAATGGTCTGAAAAAGTGCAGAAATGTCAGGAGTGAACAGTCAGACTGGTTGGTTTACCTTAAAAATGTATATGACCATGATAGTGTTACGATACTGTGGCATGTAACTCATTCCTACTCTCTCGAAAATGTTATAGCTGCTCATAATGTCTATAAATAGACTAACTGAAATTTTACCCACTACATTTTTTTGTGAGCAGCGTACATATGTGAGACAATCGAAAAAAGGGTTTTACTGCATTTCCAGATGTTTCGAATTCCAGTATTGTGAAGCTTACGATTTACAGGTTTTTGAGACTGGGTCGCGCAAATGCTCATCCAAATTTGTGTCCGTTTTGTAGCTGTAATTTTCAGGGCATTGAGCATTTACTGGCCTATAAAATGTCTGCCTGTAATCTTCAACTCACAACTGCTTTTGCTCATGCCTTTTACTGCCATGACTTTTGAAACACTTCTGCTTGAACCATTGTTTGTTTTCTATTTTCTTTTGGGCCTGCTAGAATAGGTGTCATAAAATCACACGTTCCAGCTTTTCTTTTTATACGATTTTTGCTTTCGATAAAAAGCTTAACTGTACACAATGCACATTTTCCGGTATTGTCCTTTAAACTAAACAGTTAGTCCCCAACAATTAAATTAATCTTAAATTGAGTTTCACAGAAAACAAACGAGCATACCCGAGCCCCGAATATCTTCAGTTTCTGTTGTAGAACGTCTTGCAATGCATCGTATCGCGATTTATCGTTACACCCCTAGTGCTAAGTGTTTTTAAAACCTGATGGCTGATATTGTTTATATTATATATATTATTATGTCATTTTGTATCTCCAGTACTTGTTGTGTAGCTCAAATGCATCCATTTGTAATAATTTTACAACATCTGTGTTGTAGTAACACTGTGACACAAGAACGTTGTTCCTGCAGTTCAGCCGTGAAATGTTTTGCTCCTGCAGTTGTCCCAAAGGCCTACAGTAGCAGAGCTCCAGGCCAGAAAGATCCTGCGTTTCCATGAGTACGTTGAGTGCACGCATGCTGAAGACTACGACCGGCGTGCGGATAAACCATGGACTAAACTCACACCTGCTGACAAGGTCAGGACTCCTTACTGCACACCATTTTATATGATCTTAAAGCATTTCTACGGCAACGCGCTGAGAAGCAAGAAGGTCCCGGGTTCGTTTCCAGGGTATAGATAAACCATCAAGAAAAGCATTGATAAATACGATCTAATCCATGAAACCAGCCCGACATGCATTAAACTATTCATTAAATCATGGTTTTTCAGGTTGTTCATGCTCTTTTTGCTTTCTGACTTCAAGGCTGCCATCAGGAAGGAGCTGAATGAGTTTAAGGGTACAGAGATGGCGGTCCATGAGGAAAGCCGGATATACACCAGGTATACACTTTACAAACAGAAAGGGGTTCAAATGTAAACAAAGAGTAATGTCAGTGGTAGTACTAGTGGTACGCGCGCACACACACACACACACACACACACACACACACACACACACATTTATCAAACATTGCTCCAAGAATTAGGGATTTTTACAAGGCAAAGCAGGCTCGGGTCTGACATTAACATTGCCTACCTGTGGACTACTGTAAAAAATGCAGATGGTCTGCCTATCATAATGATACTAATAATAAATGATACTAATAACAAAACTCATATAATAGTATAATAATAGCCTAATAATAACAATAAAGCATGTAACCTCCTTATTATAGCAATAGCCTAGTGATGATAAAAGGTCAATCACTACTCATAACAATAATCATGATAATAATAATGCCTGCAAGCTCACACTTGTTTAATTTCACAATACACTTGTGAACGCCATTTACAGCTTATTGAAAAAATCTCTACACACATCAACCCTGTTCCAAATGCGAGCCATTGTGTTTATAACTAACCTGGCGGGGTTGATCCATGGCCATAATGATTAGCTGGGTAATGCTACACCAAACCCTAACAGGAACCTCAGTAACATAAAGCTATGTTGGCTCTTTTGGTTTTTCAAATAAAAGTCATCTTTTTTGTGCCATTTAAAGAAGTGAGGAACTCCAAACCATTCCTCACAAGTCAGAATTGCTGTTTCGTCCTCACAAGTATAGGAAGACAAAGAAAACACACACACACACACACACACACACACACACACACACACACATACAGGGAGGATGTTTTTAAGGCGTTTCACTAATAGAGACATTTTTAATGATCTAATTCATTAGATTTAATACATATTAAACGGCAATGCCATTCAAAAAATCCAAACCAAAACACTGATTTAAAAAGCAAACAAACCTTTTGGCCTTGGTTTTTAGCTCGGTTTGTTCAAAATATGTCAGCCGAGAATGTTTCAGTGCTTCATTAGTACTACTGATGGGAAGGTTAAGAGTTCAAGTCCCACTCTCACTGTTGGGCCTTTCAGCAAGGCTTTTAAACCTCAGCTGGATTGCATTCTCACGCAGTTGTAAGTAGCTTTGCATAAATGCATTTGAATCTGGATGGGTAAGAGTTGTGCAGGCTTATGAGTATAACACAGAAGTGGCTTTAGTTATTGCCCGTTTGAACATTTCAGCTGCTTTTCTTAATAACCTCACTCGTTTCTCTTAAGCTTGACGGCTGTTGATTTAGCCGATTTATTCAACCTGTCCCAAATTTAGTGATGTTCTGTGACCCAATGCAATACCACTAGCACAGCACTAACCATTTAACACAGCTGTTACTTGCCGTTACGTGTTCAGGGCATGCTTAACAATCTGGCCACCGACTGATTGACCCAGTTTATTGTACATTCATCCTGGCCTGCAACATGTTGGCACTGAGCATTAAGTCGCATCGGGACTGGTGGATGTGACTTTTTTTTTTCTAGGCATCTTATATTACCTCGGTTTCATTTCCAAATTTCCTGTTGGCACTTTTATGTAACAGCCAGGAAAGAGCTGACATATTATTAGTTGCCTAGTTACAGTTTCTGTGGTAACTATTGGATAGAAGCTGTGTAGGGAAGGGGGATTTAGAAAAGGGTCAGTGAAGACGAGGTACTTTGTGGACCAAAATGCAAATACAGATGTTGATGCAAGCATTAAGGTCAACGAATAGAACTAGAACTGGCAAATATTCTTTAATACTCAGGTAGGCGGAGGAAATGAAACGATGCCGAATTGGTATCAAGGGGCCCAAGAAAATATCCCCCCACACCATTAAACCAGCAGCAGCAGCAGCAGCGTATACCGTTGATGCAAGGCAAGATGCTTTCATGTTTACACCAGATTCTGACCCTGCCATCTAAATATCACAGCAGAAACTCTTCTGACCTGGCAACATTTATCCAATCTTCTCCTGTCCAATTTTAGTGAGCCCATGTGAATTGCAGTCCCAGTTATCCGTTCTGAGCTGACAGGGGTGGCATCTGGCGTTGTCTTCTACTTCTACTGCTCTGCTTGCACGAAATTTCGACGTTCTGCGCAGACAGAGTTGCTCTTTTGCATGTTTTGCTTGTAATGAGGGATTGAGTTGCTTGGTGCATTTACTCGCACTTAATCAGATAACTACAGAAAATCAGATGTTGCCAATAATTTGATCTCTGAGTTTAAACTCGCGTAAACGTGTAATGGAATAACTCTGAGTCTACGTGACTTGGGGAATAATCAGATTTCTTTTCATCCAGTCAGTAATTTCCCAAAAGATTCCAACTTTAATAATGAAATAATTACATTAAAAGCGTTTGGTAGCCGTTTCGCAGGCATCGCGTTTCATTCTCTCGCACAAGAGAAATAAGCAGCCAGGTCTATGGAAACAAGCTCGAAAGAAGTAACTTTTATTAGAACATGAGGACCTGGCAACCGCGTATGCCGATATTTGCATCCCTGACAGCTCTGTGCATGTGCAGACTGAAGCCGTTGAATTCATTGCATGGATGTACATACGATGCCACGTGAAATCCAATTACTGAGTAAAATCCAGCATTCTTGATCCGATTTCTAGATCAGAGAATGCTGTTTACATGACTACTCAAGTAATTAATGATACAGATATCTGATTATGAATAAGTGCATGAAAACGCGCTCAGTTTATATAAGCTCAAACAAGGCATCAAAGAGACCTTTTGGCCCAAAGAACTGCTGCTCACATTATATATTTTTTTCTGTAACCCTTAGAGATGGCTAGCATGAAAATCCCAGTAAATCAGCAGCTTCTGAAACAGCGTTCAAAGTCCCTTACAACCCCTTTTCCCATTCTGATGCTCGGGTTTGTACTTCAGCAGCTCGTCTTGACCCTATATGCATTGAGTTGCTGCCGTGTCATAGGCTGATAAGATTTTCTTATCACCAAAATATTTTAATTGCCTGCCAGCCCTTATTTATCAGCTGTCAACTCTTTCTGGCAGGTTTCACCGGCCTTAGGGAGCGCCACGAGGAACGGAGCTCAGAATTGCGAGTACCGATCTCAAGCAAGCCTAGAACCCGCGAGCGGCGCGTGACGCAGAGCCTGTCCTTGCTGAGGATCTGTGTGGAGTGCCAATCCGTTGGGAATGGGGATTTTTTGCTGCGTGGACTGTTTCGAAACGGTGCTAACACTAACAGCGGGCATCCAGGGAAAAGCTGCACAGAACAAAGCGCTTCTGACTGGCTGCACCGTCCACGCGCCTGAGCAGCTGAGGCAGCCTTTTCTTGTTTTTCGGTTATGCAAACACAGTTTTCTCTTTTGTAATCAGAACGCATACTGTTCAGCATTAACTTCGGTAACTCTGCGCCGTCATTTATATTACGAACAAAATGTGCGTGCGGGGGAGAGATGATTTCTGCCTTATACATGCTGACACATTTATATCTGTTTAGTCTCTCGCCGTCCTCGTAGCAGAGAATGGATTAAAGAAAAAAAACCTAATGCCATGTACAGTTCGAACCTTAAGCCCAGACGTGTGAAGATGTAAGAAAACTCAGGATCGCTACTCCCAGGTTGTTTGTGTGCATTGAACTGTTTTTGTTTTCCATATAGGTACACCACTGACTATTCAACTTTTTAGCAAAGCGACAACATGGCACTTGTTGCTAGTTCTACATATAACACTACAGGTAGATTCGTACTTTAATATAAAACAGTGCTTCTCAACCTGCAGCCCAGCACACATCTGTATCAAAGGCTTGATTGTACTACCCGTGAGTGTATCTAAAGCGTACTGCTCACAAAAATTATCATCTAAAATAATACATCTAATCATGTTTGTGAGCAGTGTGCACAACTCTTGTGGCCCAGTTGAGAACTGCTGCTTTAAAGCTTTTTAACTGTATGTTACAGACTCCTTGTAAACCTACATTTATGCAAACTGTTCTGGATACCTTTTTGTCGTAAGAGCCGGTTTTATTAAACACTGCTTTGGAGGCTGCGAACAGACCTCGTGTACATACAAACGCTGTAGATTCAGGTAATTGTACATCTGTCTTACGAAATATGTTTTAATTGTAATTATAGTATTTCATAAAGGTTTTTATACAGCTCAGCTATAACAACAGAACTGTCCAGTAGTGCAATAATGGTACTGCAAATCCTGTTCTATTCAGTTTTTAAACAAAAAAATAGAGCAGTCACTTTATGATTTGATTAAATTCCTAATTTCAGATTTCTCCTCTGTTGTCGTTTGTGGGACTGAAAGATCGAAGTAATTTATTGTGCCACCTGGTGGCCAAAATCACGTCCATGGATTTTTCTGCTGCGTCTTACTGTGTGACGCTGTAATCCTGTTTTTCCAATTGACCGTCAGACGTTCATAACAGCATTGAAACGTACATGCCCAAATCCGAAAAAGCTTGGGACGGTACGGAAAATTCAAATATATATGTATATAAAAAAAAGATGCGACTTGAAAAGGTTAGGTCAAGAAGTGATTGTATACAAGATACAAGATATCGACAACAGGCAGGGAGTTAGAAGCAAAGGTGGGCAGAGGATCTCCAAATGATTGAAATGTTTAAAAATAATGTTTCTTAAAGCACAAAATTGCTCACACAGTTGTTGAGAAACTGGAGATCTGTTTGCTCTTTCGTGGATTCTGAATGTGTACCAAATCATGACTAAAATCACCTGTTTAAAATCAGTATTTTATTTCATTACTAGCTCTAAATTGCCTGTTTCACAACTTTTTTAGAATGTGTTGCAAGCCTAAAAGTTGACCAGACATGACATTAGATATAATGGGTGCCACGAAATAACCGTCATAGGAAATGTAAGAAATCCTGCATCTTTTTTTATTATTTGCATTTTCCATACTGTCCCCACATTTTCTTATTTTCTCTTGTACACAGTGACTAGAGAAAATTGACATTCTGCTTATAATAAAAACCGTATTGCCTTGGAGCAGGTGAGTTTTGAGGTAGCTTTAGATTTGATCCTTCTGGTGGTTTGTTTTTTAACCATATGTGCTACTCTCAAAAGTCTTTGGCAGCACCGAAGTTCAACAGAGACATCTGCAAGTTCAATATCACCATGGAACTGCTATTCCCACTGCATTTCTGACGCCTTGGTATAGACTGCAGCTATGGTTACGTCCTCGTGATCGCAGTAAGTGAAGCATGATCGGCAGGGTTTCAGTAAGTGCTCTGCCACCAGTACACACGCTAAACCTTTCTCTCCAGGCAGTTAGCCAGTTAAGAGATACAGGTACGTATTAGGGTTCTTAGAAAATGGTTTATCCTGTGCTCTGAGACGGCTGATTCACCTCAATGGACAGTCATAAAGGCCTTCAACCAGCTGCATCTCAGATGAGGCAAAGCAGGAAAACAACATCATTATTTATTCCTCCAAGGACTGAGCTTGAGAAGCCAAGCTTAACAGCATCCTTAATCTGATTTGGCTGGCTATAACTGGACGATCGAAACAATATATTATTGTATACGAGTGGTTATTGCATACACGTTATACAGAATATTGGCCATCATGGTGCAAACCCTATACAGATAACGTCCATTAGAGCTCGCACATTAATACAGTTAATATAGTGCCAACCAAATATTTATTTATTATACCCAGTAAAACACTTGAATAGGACAGAGAATCATTTAGATCTAGGAATGATGAACAGCAGGTTTAAACTGAAGAGTTCATCAATAAGCCATATTTGCAAAAGTCTTAGGCCTCTAGTAGATAAGATGCACCATTGTTTTAGCAAAGGAAATCTTCAGTGGTAAGTGGGACTTGTGCTGGAACAATAGCAGCATCTGGCAACTTCATTGGGATGCCTTACACATTTGGAATTGTAACGGCCAAGAAAGTATTTTTTTTAGGAGGGGGAAGCTTCCCAAAAAGGCTTAGATATGGTAGGAAAGAGAAGGAGATCTATTGCTACTGAAAAAGATCTGGGGGTATTCGTGTTATGGATGAATCCAAGTGTTATATTTGGTCAGGAATGATGACAACGAATGTACCGGTGACCTAAGACTTTTTCACAGTGACTACTGGTCATACTGGGGCACACAGAAGTTCGAGGGGCACAGGTGTATTCCTTTGCAGGCCGTTCAGTTGTAGAGGCAGCACTGGGCATAAAAATATGCTTGTTACACTAAATAGTGGATTGACACTACAGTGGTGTCATGGATGAGAAACGAAGATTAAATTGGGCCTGTTTTAATTTTTGTTTATGCTAGTGTAACTGATGTATTTTCTAGTTTAATGAATGCATTTGCTACGAATAGCTAATGTTTAATGATCTGAAAATATAAAGAAACCGACTCAAAAGTTGAATTTGTTGCGATGTCCTGTAGTTCTGTTCAGCGATCCAGGATATAACTGACTGATATATATTTACAGCTGTGATTTTACCAGGGCCGGTGACTCAGTGATGTCTGTCTGATGACTAAGCTACGTACCTTTTAGTTTCAATGGAGGTGATTAGATGGCTGTGCAAACACTGAACTGTATCATTTTACAGTCCTGCTACACCACTAATAATATATTTAATACATACAGTTGAATCCGGTTAGTTGGAGCAGCCGTTTATTCGGACCGAATCCTAAAGTACTGAAACAAATCCTATTATATACATGTAATTTTATTCGCTTATTTGGACTAAAAGTCTGTTTAATCGGCCCAAAGAACGTGAGAGCGAATAAGAAATACGTAATATCCATGAAGAACCTCTTCGTCTCTGGCATAACTACCCAAAAACTCCCGAGTTTCTCCCCAGCCCTCTACTGCCACCTACAGGTCTTTGCTTAAAATTTCCATGTGCACGCAGCCTGTTAGCCACGGATTGTCGGTTGTTTTTCCAGTGAAAAGTTCACTAAATGCCATAAAATCCAGAATAGCTCCAAGTTTTGAGTAATGTTTATAAATGAAAGTAACACACTTGTAACATTCTAAGAATCTGCAAATTGTCTCATGATATTTCATGATTTTTTTTAATAGTCACAGAGTTTCCCTACCCAAATGCTGAGATGTTACTTCTTCCAAGGAAACCGTGGTCCAAAAGTATGTCAATATGTATAGTTATTTTGTTTGGGGTGGTCTCATTCAGTGCTGAGCACCCCTAAAACTCTGGTCCTAGAATTGCCCCTGTTGACACATCTGTTTAGTTTAACAACCAGGTGAGCCATGCTCTTGGAGTAATCTTTGTTGGTCGACCTACTGACGGGGGTCTTGGAATTGCTGTATATGTATGCAGTCTGCCAGATCTTTTTTGAAAGAAATTGGATGCTCATGGTCCAGACCGAACATAAAATGGACTGTTATCAGCAGTCCAAAAGGTAAAGATCTGCTGACATCATCAATGCAGAACAGTACAAAGTAAAAATGAAAGGCAGCTAAATGCCGCAAAGACCGTGGGCTTATTTTATTAGCATTTTCCTCACTGTTCCAACTTTTCTAATATGGGGTTACACAAGGCACCCAGCGTCATGCCCGGTCTTCCTCTCTGGACCCTCTATTCTCGTCCCAGGCTAGTACTGCAGTCTAATAGTTGATTTTTCATCAAGCAGCACAGAGCAGCATAGCACTTGGTCTACCTGTCCATTTGAGTGGGTGTTTTAGCAGAGAAAGAGAAAAGAGACTGTGGGAGTAAACTGGGAGGTGAGGTGAGAGATTCAGTGTCTGTCAGTATTTCTGTGTGGGAGAGACAAGTGTGGGAATCTGTGCCTCTTTGCTACTTCAGCCTTAGACCTTCAACAAGACTGACCTGGTTAATGTATTTCACACTTCTATACAGACACAAACTCGTGCACTTTAATGTAATGTAGGCAAAACTAAACCATTTCCCTGCTCATCGAAAGCTCTGTTTGTTCAGACTTCTCTGTAACACAGAATGCCCTTCTGTTTTCAAGCTTCCCCTTATCAATAAAAGCTAACCTTTTTAGCCACGCCTTGCTGTACCAAATTAAACCTCTTTTGCCTTTCTTCATGGCACAGAGTTAACAATGTGCTGGGAACATTCCTCATAGATTTTGGTCCGTATTGACATGGTAGCGTCACACAGTTGTTGCAGATTTGTCGACTACGCAAACATGATGCGACTCTTCTGTTTAACCACATCCAAAAGATGCCCTATCCATTAATAAACCAGTTAGGGATGTTTTGAGGATTGTGACATTATTTGTTATCCTGCTGTAAATCCCCATTAGAAGCTGGTACACTGATCAAAAAAGGGATAGGCATGGTCAGCAACAATACTCATGCTGGCTGTTGTGTTTATCCCTCTGAGAACCAAGGCACATATTTGTCCCATACTTTTAAAGGATTACGCCAAATGCAATTCAACAACCTAGAGCCAGTCAAATTTGTATTAAACCACTCAGTATCTCACCGATTTATTTATTTATTTTATATATCTATCCATCTAGATGGATAGATGTAGAGATGGATAGATAGGTTGTGGTTTGGTTTTGATATGTATGCAAGCAATTTTGTGTTTACATAACTAAAATTGAGTGTGCAATCCTGATGGTCCTGAAAAGGTTAAAGTATGTTTAACTGGTTTTAAAGGACCCAAAGTGTGCCAAGAAAATATTCTCCTGACCATTACACCACCAGCAGCCTGACCCTTTGATACAAGGTCCATGCTATCGTGTTGTCTACGTCAAATTCTGACCCGACCACTTGAAAGTCAAATCTAGAAATCTAGACTCATGAGACCAGGCAACATGTTTCTAATCTTCTATTGTCCAATTTTGGTGACCATATGTGAATTGGATCCTCAGTTGCCTGTTCTACACTGACTGGATTTGTTCTTCTGCTGCTGTAGCCCAACTGCTTCAAGGTTCGAGGTGCTGTTCATTCAGAGCTGCTCTTCTGCACACTTTGCTTATGAGTATTTCAGTTCCTGTTGCCCTTCTGTCTGCTTGAACCAGTCTGGCCCTTCTCCTCTGACCTCTGGCATTAACAAGGTACACCCGCTCACAAAAATTAGGGGATATCTCATTAGGGGCTCTTTTATTTTGAAACAACCCCTAATTTTTAGAGCAGTAGATGTTTGCCCAGAGAACAGGATATCACTGGATATCTTTTCTTTCTCTGATCATTCTCTGTAAACCCTAGAGATGCTAAACCCTGTGTGAAAATCCCAGCAGATCAGCAGTTTCTGAAGTACTCCCATCTAGCAGCAACAGCCATTGCAAATCACCCTTCCTCTTCATCCTGATAATCGGTTTGAACTTCAGCAGGCCATGTCTACATAGCTGAATAGATTGAGGATTGTGTTGCTGCCATGTGATTGGCTGATTAGATATTTGTTTTACAGAGCAGTTGAACAGAGGTACCCAATACAGTAACAGTAACAATACAGTGGTAAGCGTATATAGTGGATTTCTTCTAGATTACTGACATCGACTCGATTCCCAAGATCATACCAGTAAGTACTAGAAATAAACCATTTTATTTCTGGTTACTAGAAATAAAGTAGTAGACACGACATTTAAAGGGGATGCTAGAAGATAAAGAAGTTCAAGTTTTGTGTGTAATTGTTGGACGTTTCTCGTCCAGTCAACTATGAGCTCTTAAAGACGACTTACAGCATTCGTCTTTGTCTCATTTTATCATTATCTCATCTCTGTTTAGACATGATCTCATTTGTTTCTTTAAAAAGCAAGTATACAAGAAATGAAATAACTGTATCTAATGTTCTCATCCATCTCCCCCGGTCACAAACCGAGTGTAATATCTATCTCTTTTGCCTCGCAATCACTGTTCTTTTCCTGCACTCTGTTTCGAGCACATGGAAAAACTGTCATAGCTTTTAAATAGGCACTTGTGTTGCATAAAGAGGGAGGGAACTGAAGAATTAATCATTTTCAGCCAACATGGTGGTGATGTATTTTGGATGAGAAGAGTATTGAGGGGTCCATGCAGGGATTTTCTAAATCAATAGTAAAAGGGGAAGATTGGAAATGGGGGAGTTGCAGTAATCATAGCCCGTCTGAAAAGGCCTTTTTTTTTTACAATTCCTGGCTCTAATCATAAAGCAGATGGATTTCTATCATGTGCTACTTAGAACGAGCGGAGAATGTGGATTGAAGTGTGGCGCACAAATCGAAAGGAGCGTTGAAAAGAGTCAAGTAAGAAATGCAGATTGTGTTTTGTGAAGATGTGACATGAATTAGAAGCTTTTTAAAAATCTTTTTGGAAGTGATTTTTTTTTGTATCCCAAGTTTGCAACCAAAAAATATGGAATTAACAATCACTTTATGGTCATCCTTTTAAAACTCTCCCTTGCACACAAAACATGATAATGATTTTTACATTGAAACCCTCTTTCTGACCTCACAGTGTCCATTTGAATCCCTTAACTTGCTGTGCAAACCAATAACCCACAAATCTGAAAAATAACAGAGGTAGATCGTATCCTGAATGGCTACTTCTCTCTACCTACACCCTGCACGTTCATTTTGTTCAGTGCTTAGTACAAGGCAGTGCCCCTGCCATGACATTTTTAATTCTAGGTACTATAAACTAGTACTGAATCTTCTGAGCATGGCAGATGTGCTGGCTTTGTTGGACTCTTGAGGTCACAAAGGTTCTGTTTGGTCAGGCCATGTAGAGCTTCATATGATATTATTATAAGTATTTTGTATTCTGCGTGGACTCTAACTGGCAACACAGTGCCAAGCAGCCAGAGCAGATCAAATATAATCAGGTTGAGTGTTGTGTAAGTCCTCCTGTTGACCGAGAATGTCACGCAAACAGTTTTTATCTGCAAGGACATTAGAACTCAAAGTGACTAAATAATGATACAAGCCTCACTCGTATTCTTTTTTTATTGTACTTATTCGAATAGTTATTATGCATATGACTCATGTATTAGGTTTATTTTCTCTGTTTTATTATATTCTCCGTAATGTTTTATTCTCTTTTCATCGGTATATTTATTGCTTTGATGTATTTTTCAGTATATTCTCTTTCTTAGTTATTATATTTAGCTTCTGTGCATTTAAACTTTTATTACATTAACCTTAACCTGCTTTCTACAGGTGTTATAATGTTCTTCATTACATTATATATACAGTATAAATACATATACTGTGTATATATACACGAATCCGGTTAATTGGAGCAGCCGCTTATTCGGACCGAATCCTAAAGTACAGAAACAAATCCTATTATAAACGTGTAATTTTATTCCCTTATTTGGACCTAAATTCTGTTTAATCGGACCAAAGAACGTGAGAAGCGAATAAGAAAAAGAAGCCACAAGTCGCCACTTAGAGCGG
>JAUZST010006179.1:0-15042 GCA_034779995.1 Parotocinclus haroldoi
TAATAAACATTTAATATCTTACATCAATTATAGCACGTCCCGTCTTGTAACATAGGGCATGTTCGATTAATCGTCCCGGCCGCTTATTAGGACCAAAACGATCCCGTCCCAATGTGCCCCCATTAACCGGATTCGACTGTATTTGAGGCACTAGAGAATTGTCTTGTGTTGGTCTCGAGGTCTTTTTTATGATTTGGGGAACTTAAGCTGCATGTGTGGATAAAAGCTTTTTCCAGATGAGGACGCACACCACATGCATATTCAGAACCAATGACAAGCACTGATTAGAGAGAACGACAATGGGGAGCAATTGCTAAGGAATGGTGGCCTCGATTTTCAGCATCCTGCCCCTCATGAGTTTAAGAATGTGCTGTGAAACTTATGAATCAGCTCAGAATCCGTGGAATTTGTTTTGTGGAAACAGCTCAAACCCACTCTCGTTGATCATAAGACTTGAGACTGAGGCTCACTTGATTCTTTGTTGTGTGCATGTGTGTGTGTGTGTGTGCGTGTGCAATCACGTTTGTGTGCGTGCATCAACTGAATCCACAGCAAAGGATCAAGAAATTGAACAGTGGTTGTGGGGTTTTAGATGATACGATCCCATCTCCCTGGGCTTAATAGGACAGGCGCCCCTTTTTGTCCTGAAGACGCCACTCTCCTCTGTGGTCATGGGCATGAAGGGGAACTCTCCTCTCACTGTAATTACCACTTAATTCTCTTGTTCCTTTCAGAGACGCTGTTTTTTTTCCAACAGCGTCTTCCTTTCTGTCTGGGATTCATGATTTCCATAAACATGTCAGGCTTTTTATAGGAAAAAAAATATTTAAAGTTGCGCACGTGCCCACATGAATTGGATTTAGCTTCAAGCACGCTGTTATAAACTACAGCGGCAGTTCCGTCATATGCGCACCGTTTCTCATCCACATCCAGGGAGATGTAGGACAAAAAATAAAAAAGCATATGAATTGATCTGAGAATACTGCGACTCAAGCAAAACATCTACTTTGTGGATTCCCACTGGTGACGTCCCTTCTCTTGTTACTAAAATTAACACACAGGCGTGATGAAATAAGGCATTTTATTCAATATTTTATTAATATTTACTTAGTTTCTGTGTCTAAAAACTTATTTGATTAGATAAACTAGTTTCCTTTTTACATGTAACATCTAAGCCGCCCAAGGACAATGGGTCCCTTTTTGAGTTTTGGCCCTCTCAAAGTTCATTCCTTGTAATATTTAGGGAGTTTTTTGGTCACTGTCACCCTAGGCTTGCTGTTATTAGATATTATTAGATAATCTAAACTGCTTTAAGACAATTCTCCATTGTAAAAGGTGCTATATAAATCAATCTGACTTGTCTTATTGAGGTGCGGAAACGAGATCCTAATGCGTGGTATTAAGTTAAGTGTGGGAATGAGACAATTAACACATGGGAACAAGACAAGTGAGTTGTGGGAATGATTTACAATTTTCAAACACATTTATAAATCTTTCTTGTTGTTGAAATATCAACCTGGAAATGCTAAACGTCTTGCACAATCATAAGGTATCAATAAATTCCCAACACCTTACCTTGTCATACGGCTAATGTTACTAAACTGTGGTCCCAGCTATGTGTTCCCACTTTCAAATCGCTCCCTTGCCTTAATTAATGTATCTCATTAGTACACCATAATTACCTTGTCGCCACTCGTTACGTCTTTTCCACACCTTAACGTACTTAAAAAGTCATGACCACACCTCAATTGTATTAAGAAGGAATGTCGCCAACAGAGCTCTGTAGTATTTTGTATTTAAAAATTCAGAAATTAATTTTGTATGGTGCCCTACATCACACATGCTGCAGGGTTCGTTCACTGACACGTGTCCAAGAGGAGTTATGGTTCATGGGATGTTCTGGTTCGATTCTTTAGGTTCTTTCTTGAACAGTAGCATACCCTTGTTTTTTTTTTTTGTTTGTTTCTTTGCTTTTACAGATGCATTACACTGTTGTTTGCGGTGTAATTGGGATGATTTTTGGTCCAATGGACTGCTAATTAACCGACCAAATATTAACAGGATATGAATAAATATCTATCTAGTCATTGCATATTTATGGGCAATTTTTTTGGGGCAAGTTTTGTGGACATTTTGTGGAAAATTACCCACAGCTCACAAAAAATAGGGGATATTTGCTTAGTGGAGATTTCGTTTTAATATCACAGTCTGATTGACTGACCAGCAAGACTTAAAAATACTTTTCTGATACCTTATGAGCTGCACCAGCAGTTGCATACATGGCACTCGGAAAATGTTTTGACTTGTCTGAAAACACTGCTCATTTTAAATATATGTCTATGGGGAGACAGAGTGGGAAGTTGTGGCTCAGTGGTTAAGGCTTGACTACCACTTGGAAGGTTGTGAGTTTAAATCCTGTCTCTGCCCAGCCCCCACGCTGGGACCTTAAACAAGATGTTAGCTGTTAACTTTCTAGCTCAATTGTCATTTGCTTTGAAGAAAAGAATCTGTATTTAGGTTTTTTGCGAACATGGAAAAATGTTTTTGTACCGTTTGAAAAGTGGTCAAAAGATATTTTGATTGTGATTAATAAAGAACAGCTTTGATTAAAATTCAATTTAGATTCAGATTTAGATTCTTTGAAACCCCTCATAAGTAGTCCGTATGCTGCATTGGCACGTCAGTTAACTGTTCATTGCTATCTGTTCAAATCCTCTCAGGACCTTAGTAGAGTAAATTTAAGCTGGGGGTGATGGTGCTTGGGGGTCCGGGAGCCTGTCCTGGATTTCACTGGACGCAGGCAAAAATCATCCCTGGATGCCAGAGCAGTCTATCAACCGGTTCGATAGCTGCTCCACACGATCTCCTGCAGCGCACCTGAGGTTCGAACCTTGGTACTGCTGTATTCAGCACTGCTGTACCTAGCAGCTGTCTCTCACCTCCAACACAAAAATCCTAACCATGCAAACGTGTAAATTATCGCATATTTTTTATACCACCATCAAGTGCAAATGACAAAACGTAATTTAAATACATACATCAGAAATACAACCTGCCTCCTCATGCAAGTCTGAGATGGCAATGGATTCGTTTCTTGATGGACATTACTTCTTTGAAACTCGTAGTTGCTCCTAAACATGGAGCTCGTTCTGTTGAAGCCCCGAAGGAGGCGTTCCATTAAATAGAGACCTTACCAGGACGATAATAGATCAGTATTTACTTTCCATCCCTTGTCTTTATTTCTGTTATTTCTTTTAATTTAAGTTTTGTGTATATTCTTTTTTTTTTTTTAACTTATACAGAGATGTTAGCCTTATGAGTGCATGCATTATTAAGCCCTGTCTGCATTGTAACAATATATTTGTATGTACTTGATCGTATTTTTGTCCTTTCACCAACCCATTTGAGGTTCTTCTATTTCTTTTTATATATTAATTGTTATATGTATGCGAAGCGGGGTGCTAGGGGTTGCTCGATTAGTCATTGTTACTAGTCGATCATTACTAAGGCAAAATGAAAAACGAATGCAGTTTAGTGATGACGGACAACGGCAAAGATTGCTTCCAATCCTATTTGAAATATCAGACCTACCTAAAAAAAAATTCCATGTTCGGTGCGTCCATAGATCAGTAGACTAGACTATGGACTGCACTTTTAAAGTACATAACTTAATTTGAGCCATATCCTGCAGGAAAATGATTTGGTTTTACACCAGTGACTCTCATATATGAAGCACATCTCCAAATCCAACGTCTTATATATTTAGCAAATAAAAAAGAAGCAATATTAGCAAGCAAGTTTTTTTTATTTCTTTTATTGTAACCGGCGTAATTTGATCACATGAGCACTTGCGTGGCGACGCGAGGTTCTCATACCACCAGTGTTTGATTGGCAGCGTTTTAAAGAAAGGCTTTACTGTGTTTACTATGTGCTCTTTACCGTCTTCCTGCATCGTTGGTTCTGTTTTTCCTCCTAGTCGACTAGTCTAGCTCTAGTTAGTGTCTGTTATGCAAGATAATGACATGCATTGACCAGAATAAAAAAAAACAGCATGTTTATCTCCACAGATGCGTAAGTCCTTTGAGCCAGGTCCAAGAGGACGAGAAATGTTGTGTGACTATGAATGGGACTGCGTGCATGCAGGGTACTGTTTGTGTCCGTGCGGTTTTGGATGCATGCATATCCGTGCCAAAGAGTGTGAGTTTTTAGTGACCGAGTGAGTGAGCGTGTGACTGTGGCAAAGTGATGTTTGGCTCCCCGCTGCTGCTACCTACGTGCACACCGCCGGTAGGCTACACCATACGAGGCTATAATGACAGGCTCGGCTGGATGTAATTAAGTTCAAACTTAGCAGCATGGCAGACAAAGCTGGAGGCTTGCAGCCTTCGCTATAATACAGCCAGACCACAGAGTGACAGCTTAGAAACACCCGCCAAAGAGTGAGAAAAGCCCGAGTCTGACTGTCACCTCTCCCTCTGAGCTCACACCATTGCAGCCGCGCATGTACATTGTACCCTACAGTATAGATGTCACTCATTTTACATATGTAGCATCTTTGAAAAGTGGCACAGTGGCTAGCGCTGTGCCCGCTCATCCCCTGGCTGCTGTACGTGCGCAGTTTGCATGTTCTCCAAGAACTTTTCCTTCCACATTCCAAAGAAATGTCACTTTAGTTTTATAGTCTCTGAAGGGTCCCAGTCTCTCGACTTGTGCCTTGTACTGCCAGTAATGTCCCATCTCACACCACCCAACCTGTGACCCTGAACTGGATTAAGCTGGTATAGCGAAATGCGTAAAACAGATTTTCACTTGAATGAATGTAATTTGTGGCCAGACAAGAGTATACTGACATTCGCCCTTTTTATTCTTCTTAACTAGCAGGTTCAATTAGCAATTCCATAACGCCTCCATAATATTATTTTGCATAACCAAAAGTATGCGTACGCCAAATTTTGAACAGTTGGTTCACTTTTTTTTTTTGTAATAACGCCTATTGTTAATACTTTAAGTATATCTACACAGTCTCTGAAGAAAGAAAAAAAAAAACAAGTGGTAGACTGGGTCGTACTGAAGAACTCTTCAGCATCTTAAAACAACACTATAAAGCAAGACAGTTCCAAATTCACTTCCATGTAGGTGTGTTACGAAAAGACTATTACAACATTGGTTACAACGATGGTCTACGATGCGACTACGTTGATTTACATGCATAGATTTTCTTCAAATAAAAAAAGAGAATGCCTAAAAATCAACAGCTTGGGAATTGGGGACAAAAATGCAGTCGCTAGGTAGTGAACACAGCTTTTTTTTTTTCTTTTTAATAGAATCGGCACATTTCTTTTGACAGCCAAAAGAGTTTGCTTTAGCTTACTGACGTTAAGGTTAGGGTTAGATGTAGTTGCGTAGCTCCGGTAATAATTATGTCAACAGAAAAATATTGAGTGTGAGTGAAATAGAGAGAGAGAGATGAATCAAGTGAGAGCTAAAGGTATAGTTAAAGGTATAATCATTTATTTCAGATCATCATATTTTTATTATCATATTTCATTGTAGTTGGTTTAAGCAATAACTGAAGCAACTTTCTATGCAAGAGCAAACATTCAGACTACAATCGCAGCACATTACTGAGCGTTATATGTTTTCCCTGTGCATCCAAAGTTATTATAACCACACCCCCTCCATGTTCTGATTGGTCGAATCACGGATCCATTGGTGTGTGAGCTTGAACTCAGATGATATTTTAATGAATAATACTCCAGCCTACATTAATGTACCAGTTCACAGACTAAATAAGGCCAGTTAACAACTTATTTGCAATTTCAGAATGCAACGTGGGACGTTTGTGATGCTGGACAGAATCATCTCAGCTTAGTGAGATTCACACCCCTGCTTCAATTCTCAATTCAGTTTTCCCCTTGCGTTTAGAACGTTTACCAACAAAGCAACGTCAGTACAAGATCTGGTCGTCAGAAGCTTATGTAAGTGAGGATAGGCACGCAATACAGACTGGTAAACAGAGGGTTTGGTCCAAACTATGCTCCTGTTACACAACCATAGAATGGCACAACGGCTGCAGAAACTGTTTTAGTGGATGTCAATTTATTCTGAGAAAATGCAATCCTATAAAACTAGTTAACATAATCTTACATGTCCTAGTTATACCACTCTGTGCGACCTCCTTTTTCAAATGGTCCACATTTCAAATTTCTGAATCTGAGCAGAGTAATCTTTCCCCTGATGTGTGGGACTTTCTTCTTATTTTGACAAGAATATTCTATCTTTTACGAAGAAAATCAACTAAAAGTAGCCCGTTTTACTTTCAGCGTAATCATTCCAGGGTCACAGGAAAATATTCGGCGCCTAATCTGGAATTTTCCATAGAATAATAATAATAATATATATTGCTCACAAACTTATATAGTAATATGTCATATAGAACATATTGACATTTGAAAAAATCTCATTTACAACACACACATCACGCCTTTTTTTCTTGTCCCATTCAACTGGACTAGCATATTTCTTCCGCTTTTGTGCATAATATCATTTAACGATTCAAGGAATCTGGAGGCTGCAGTGGCGTCATTCACGCAGAAAAGTACATTGAGATTTCACAGCAATATATGCTGCCTTCAAGACGTTATCTTTTCCAGAGACGTCCATGCATTTTTCAACAATACAACGCAAAACAAGCCAAATGCGAAAAGGTTTATACTAAAACATAGCAATCCCTTTAAAATGTCTTTGTTACACATTATTTTAAAACGTGTTAATGATTTTTCTCACACATTTCTTGACAAACTGGACATGCGCTGCTCATATTTGCTCCTCAACCTTTTGCGGATACCGCATTGGTTTTCACCTGTTGACATCCCCAGTTCAAAAAAACATTGTTATTTACCTTTGTTTATCCACTATACTAGCCCTAAAATGTTGGAACAAATGTCACAAAAGGACTGCAGGTCTGAAATGTTTAAAGGTATGTTTATTAACAGATGAAATGAAGTTGGGAATACCTTAGGTTCATAGTAAGTGTTGCACGAATAGTAATATTTGTGGTTTTTAATTAAGCGCAGTTAAATGCTAATTGACATCAGCGTCAACGTATTTAAAATAACAGACATACACGGTCTCTAAATTACAATTCCAGCTTCGGTGCTTCCTTAGGAAACACTTTCAAAGGTGAAAATAAATAAACGTGCAAATAATACAGTAGTTCATTGATTAATTTAAGCCGGTGATCTTTCCAACTCCGCCTCTTCCTCATTTTTGTACATAAAATAAAATGAAAACGGATAATATTAATAAACGCATATTACTTTTACACTCTCTTTTAAAGGCTGTTGTGTCTTACGTGTTCCCTTACCTGACGTTTCTCAAACTAAGGTTACTGTAGAACTGGACTTATCTTTCTTGAAGTATTTCCAGACCATCTAAGTGTTTTTTAAGAAAGGTTGCCTTCTTTACTCTCTTCTCGCAACCAGACTTGCGGCTGTGTAATGTATGAATATGTATGAGTGCAGAAATCTAGATCATTCTGAACCCTTCAAAAACAATTCATTGCAAATCTATTGTAACTACAAACCATTAATTAATATTATGCAAATATAAGCACTACTTAAGTATTTTCTATTTACCTTATTTAAATGTACCTAAATCATTGCTTGGCATCTTTATCATACAAAAACTGTTCGTCTTTCCCTTTCTGCAGTTACAACCACATACCATGTATGAAAACAAATTTTGTGTTGCACTGAACACTGGATCAAGCAAAGGATTTCACAGTCATCAGATCCCTTAGCTCCTCACTCAGTGTACTTTCTTCCGTCACTCATGGACACCCTGCATAATCCTGTTCTACGAGCCCTGAGATTAACTTCTCTTCAGAATTCTCTGATTAGCTTTTAGAAGACCTTCAAGCTTATTTCCGATGCTCCGGAATGAAGTGTTAGGACAATCTGTCTTTGATAATGTGACACCGAGGAATCTGCAGTTTTCTGTTGCATCATGTCATTTCCGCCTTTTCACGTTGTCGTTCTCTGTTTCACAAAACTGGCATCGTTTAGTACAGCAGAAATGTGATCTAACTTGTATATACCAAACGAAATATGCTATATACAAGTTATATCCCGATACAACCAAAATAGAGTAACTGAATAGAAAAGTTGAAGGTCTGTCATTTTTACCAATTATTATATAGCTGAGTCTGGAACAAATAAATCAGGAAACAACTGTAAATGTTTGGGACTTAAAGAAACCCTCAGCAATGTCTGTAGCCCAAACAGATACCCCAGATTATACAGCTCTGGTAAACAAAACATGGGCAAGTGGTTGTAAATACTGGGCAACATTTCAAGTGGTCATGCCAAAAGGATGCCATTGCATGGGCTGTAGGGACAAATGAATGATTCTGACTTTCTTTGCTTTGATTCTTCAGATCATAAAAGATGGAATAGTATGTGATGTGGTTAGGAACTTCAGTCAGAATTAACTGATTGCTGAAGTGCTGCCAATCCTGTGAATCACTGCACAGACATTCTTTACTCTCTTAAAAATAGAAACGGGTCCACTCTTTTTTTAGGATTTGTTTTTCTCCTTAATGTCTGTGGGGCATCCTCTCTTGGTTTATGAGACTCGAATCATAACCAGATCTCTTTTTCTCTTCCTTCCCTTCTGTTCTTGGCGCTTGTTTAATCTTGAGACAAAAATTGGCTTAGTGTGGGAACGACACAAGTCTTTAGGAATAGGTTTTGTTGTTTTAGTTTGCATGTTTCTTTTCAAAGCCATGAAAAAGCGCTGCCTTGTGCCAAACCTCATAAAGTGAGATAAAAAAAGAGAGAAGGAGACCGCAACACCACGACAAAGATAGGGCCTGTCTACTACTAAAGAGCTTTACAAATGACAGTCTTCCAGAGGAAAAAAAGACAGAGAGAGGACGACAGCCTTTTGGGGGAGACGGCAAAAAGGGAAAGAAATGCGAATGGGATCTGGGGGGAGTTTGGGGGGAGTTTGGGGAGAGGGGGGCGGGGGGGGGACAAAAGGGAGGAAACATTCCCCAAGCCACATTAAAGACATAAAAAAGAAAACAAACAGAAAACATGTCTGACATGAAGACGTTGGTTTCTGTGGTGACAGACAATGGCTGCTTGTGGTCTGATGAGGCCTAAGCAGCCTGTCTGTGTTGCGGCACCAACGAGAGTTACCGCAGCCCTGGCCTTCGACTGGGGGCTCCGCACTGTGGGAACGGCTCTTGAAAGGGACCTCAGCAGGGGCCACAAAGGGCCCTTTTTGCCTTTTCGCATTGGCTTTTCTCATCTTTATTTATCTTATGGAATGAGGATGAGGAGGGCAGGGCCCTGTGGGCGAACTGCCTTTCTCCCCTCTCTCTCTCACACACGCACACACACACACACACACACACACACACACACACACACAAAGTGTGTGAGCCTGGACAACAAGTCCCACTTAGCATACAATTTGTGTATTCACCACAGATCTGTGATATCACGTAAGGTAAACTCAGAAATACGTACAATCAGATAAGTGACAAATGTATGAGGACACTGGACACGTCACACACTGAAAGGACTTATCCATGGATACACCCACACACTCAGTGGGTCAAATAGCTAAGAGCGACAAGACCTAATAGAGCCAATGGTTTCAGTGCCATCCCCTCTTCTCATGTATTATCATTGAGGAGACCGTCAACAGTGCATATTAAGCAAACTTCCAATAACACACAATTGGATGGATTAAGATCTGTTTTGAATCATGATTCTTCACCGCTGGAATATCAAATCGTGGCAAATCGCAGCACCGTGACAAATTTGTCCCTAAATTAAATTTGCCCTTTAATATGTCCTTGTACATTATAGAGCACGTAAAGGAATGTACGCTTGTCCTAACAAGGCTTTCAAGGCTGCTAAAGTCTTCCGCTACTGAATGCAAGTCTCCAGTCTTATTTTTAGCTACAACTATTGCTTTGTACAAAAGTAGTCCCGTACTAAAACCACCAGGTTCAAGGTGACAACAGCCTTTACGAACTGCATAAAAATATACAGTTTGAAGGACGGATTTGAAACACTACAAATGCGGTCTTGAAAAGGCCACTGACACAAGGCCATTTATAGACATTGCCTGATTTCCGATAGGCACTTGTGCATCATTTCATTCTGCCATTATGTTCATGCATGACTAAGGGAATTTGGCCTCTGTGTCGTTTCATATTTATACAAAAGCGTAAGAGGGTGAGAGCTACGAAACAACTGAAATGGTGACGCGCTTTAGTTACATTCTGTTCATTGGAGTCAAGACGGTGTGTTGTGACACCTGAGGCTTTGCCAAAACCGTTCTTTTGAACCTTCACTACAGTTTCAATAATCAAATATTTTCCTTGTGAGTTTAAACGAATTAACCGTCATTACATTTTTCATTCTCCGACCCGTCTTTACCAAGACAGCCCATAATTCTGTACCTCACTGCGTATTGCTTGTATTAAGCAACAGACTGTGGACTTATGTTCCTGTGTGTCTGTGGCTAATGGTTATTTAAAAAAAGCTTACGAGCATAATGTGACTTTATGTTCTAAAGCAGAAGGGGCATCCTGTGAGTTATCATGTGTGTATGCTCCAGTGTGTGAGAGAAACTCATGAAAACATGAGCTTGTTAATTTCAATAGTTGAGGCGGCCTTGTTGTGGTGAAAAAGGAGGGGACAGTGAAAGCACTGAAGTGGCCAAGAAAAAGCACCACATATCCTTCCTCCCCACACAGCATCAACATTCTGTTTTTCTCCCACGTCATGCTTCTTTCGTCTTCATCACTGATTTTTTTTTTAATAAATTAGGTTAGTTATACATTTACGCATGTGCTCAGTATTTTTACTGTTCATTCCTAGATGCTATTTGCTTTTCATCAGGGCCAGGCGTATACCACGGCACAGATCAAAAAAGGCGGAGGAGGGAAAGAAAAGTACGAGGAATAGTAAGAAGAGGCAACAGGGTCCAGGGAAACCTTGTGAAGGAACGCTACTGAGAAAAAAAAAGAGAGGAAAATAATTATTTCAAGTGGAGCAGTGATAAAAATAACACCAAAGACATTGTGAAGGCCTGACTTCATAGATCTCTCCGGCGCTTTCTTCTTGTTTTCCGGCAGAGGGTTAGAAATAAAATCCAGACGAAACGAAAGGCTGACTGGTAATGAAACGAGATCGAGTCGGGGGCTGAAATGAAAAGGGAGATCTCATACATACATCTTGACTCATGCGCCATGCCATAAGGCTCATGTTAAACGCCATCCTTCCGCTTTATTGCTAATGACATCCACAATCTCCTTCTCATAGCTCTAAGGCTGCAGGGGCCAGAGAAAGCATTTTTATTTTTGCAGTTCACAATCTCGGAGTACATTCTAGTGGTCAAGCAAAACTTTTTCCAAGGACTCTGACACCCTGATCATGCTAGCATACATGCATAAAAAGAATGAGACACAAGCGAAATCTAAACGCAAGCAGATGTACCTAATTCTGAAAAGCTCATCCTGCCATTTTATTGCTGAAGGGAAGTATTAAAATGTGAAATATATTGCCATTTCTATTGCAATATTATAATTATTTTCAAATAGCATTATCCACAGCTATATACAAATGTACAGTCTTGTGCGGATTTTGGATACTAATGGCCATATTGGACATGTATCTAAAATAATAATAATAATAATAATAATGATAATAAGCCACTGACTAGTTATCATCGAATACTTTTCCATTATCTGGAAAGGTAACGATATTTGCACATAAGAATATCAGGCTTCATTTTTTTCTGACTTGTTCAAAATGTTTATCTTTGTCCCCTACACATTTTAATCCTTTTCCATTAGAAAATCAACTGAGCGTGTCATTTACTAAAGACTTTAGACACACACACACACACACACACACACACACACACACATACACAAACATTTGTCTCATTATTTTGGTGGGGACTTTTCATTAATCATTATTTATTAATGAATACTATACCTTAACCTAACCCTAACCCTAACCCTTACCTTTACCTCAGCGCACCAACCTAACTGATACGTTTCACTCTTTTGTTTACAACAAAATAAATACAATTCATAAAATAAATAATTACATCTTCTGACAAAAAGTTATTTCTCCTTGTGGGGACCAGCAAAATGTCTGGTCAAAAAAGCTATTTTATTCTATAATTAAAAACAGTAGAACAACATGATGCCACGAGAGCTGAAATGATTACTTTTATATCCAAAATGCTTACAGTATTATGTAGTTAAAGGCAGGCACTAAGTTTATTTACATACTAGTTTAGCGCAATAGACACTTGATCTAATTAGCAGGTCTGAGCTGGTAACTCTGCACTGTATCTTGACAGAGCAAACACACAGTAACACTAATAGCCAAATACACCAAAATGTATTTTAATACAGGCCAGGATCAACAGCATGACTTCTGTAGGACTCGCAGGTAATGCTTACAGGAAGCTGCACAAGGCCAAACACCTTCAATGAACTTCATGAGAACTAAAAGTAGACACAGTTGTCCATCCTCGTCAGAAGGTCCTGCACCTGCAGATGCGACAAACTGTGCATTAAAAAATGTTGAGAAAGAGCCTCCTGAATAGGCCAAGAAGAAAAACTTGGATATGCTGCATGCAAAACGCTAGGCTAAATGATAAAGCATGCCCTGCTATCGCCTCCTGGAATTCCTCAGAACCTCAGTCCCTCCTCAGCACGTGTTGCTCGTCTCTTTCACGTCTTGGTTGTTCACTTGTGCAGACTTTTTTCCTTGCCATTATTCCATAAACAATACAGAATAGCAACTATTTCAAAGCGGTTAAAGGTGCTGGACTCTGGACCTAATGGTCACAATTACTTGAATTGTAAGATTGTATTAGCTGTAAGTCGCTCTGAATAAGAGCGTCTACTAAATGCTGTAAATGTTCTGTGCCACCATGCCCTTCTACTATTGCAAAGCAGCTTTACAGATCTGAACTAAGCAGTCATAGGTGAGAAAGGCTATTGAGAGACATAATAATAAAAAAAAAAACATTGAAAGAATAAACCTTCCTCCTCTGGCTAATTATGATATAACTCCTTGTCCGGGGATTTGACTTGTGGAAAATGTTCCAGTTAGGACAGCACAGTGGTGAATTGTTTTGTGGTTAGATGGTATATTATCTACACCCTCAAGCTTTTACAGTTCAGGGGATTGGAGCTGGAAATCCCACTACAGAAAGGACACAAGGACCCAGAGCTCCTGTGGCAGCAAGTGTGATGCTGAGGAAGGTGATGCTCTACGGTATGTGCTGTCACTTGTGGGATGTGTGAATTAAAAAAAAAATGATCAGGACCGTTAACATCATATACTGATCACAAAAATTAAATTAATTAGTAGGTACGTTTGCTAAATTGACCATTAGTGTAATATTCCATACAGTTACTATAATATTATAGGTGCCAGGTTGGCACGGCTAAAATTGAACAGTGACTTGTAGCTGTATCGAGTGTCACGTTGGAAACGTGCTAGTCGGTATCCTGTGAATTTAACAACAACAACAACAACCTCTCTTAATTAAAGTTTAACATGCCAGAAAACAATTTGACTGTGGGGGCTCAGCAGTTTAGGTACTGGATAGAAAGGCTAGAGTTCCTGAACCAGCACTACTAAGCTGCCACTGTTGTGTCCTCAAGCACGGCCCAGCAAGGCCCATAACACACAACTGCAAGGATTGTAATTTGTAAGACTGCATCAGTTGTAAGTTGCACGCCCTTTAACAAACGGCTATAAATAACTATATACGGCTACAATAACGTCAATAGACATTAGCATAGCCATACAGCCTTTTATGCTACTGTAAAATACTTATACACACTATAAACAAAATAACTATAAAAAAAATAGAATCATGCATCTTTATGGCCTCGTGTTGGGAAAAGCCATAACAGTTAGGAGGATGGCATAATATACTTTGATACTTTTGTTTGATGGAAGCCAAAAATGCATTAATAAACAGTATTATGAACAACATGGACGATCAGCCAGATGAAACAGTGAACCAGCAATTTTAGGTTAGAATACGTTAGCGTTAGTAGTTATTAGTTAGTTATTACAATAGGAAACCCACGCATGGTTGTCAACACAAGGCCGAAAATCGCACAAACATGAGTAGCTTGCACAATAAAAAAAAAATCTCTAAATGCATCAACCGAGTTAGAACAGCCTTATTCCAAACGTGAGCTAACAAGCAAGCAAACAAATGCCCGGTAAAACTCCCACCTCTGCTCATGAACGCAAAGCAGCAATTGGCCGTTTCCAGCGGCAACATCTGGAGGTTATGAGACACATTTTTAATTCCTATTCAAAGTTATTGTCATTTTCAAAATCTATCAATTAAATGACTCTGTGTCATTTAATTGTGGGTTAGAGACACAAAAGACACGTCAGTGATACACCCATGTCTGTCTAAACTCCTTGAGGAGTGCTACTTTAAGGAAAAAGTCACCACTATATTCACAAAATTAGTGCACGCCATTGATTGTGCTAATTATACGGGACCAGAAGTCGCTGGTGAATTCAAACATTTACAGATTCAACACTTTTTACTAACAAAATGTTCTCAAGCTGTTATGTAATATGGACATATTCTAGGGTTTTCAACAGCTGGCTGTTTGTTTATCAAACGTATCGGATTCCAGAAGCAAAATGTTGGTGTGCAACCAGGAAGGGATTTGGGTGCAGAATCCTTTTTTGACCTAAAAATATTCTTTTTCTGTGACTGAAAACGACTAGAAATACAGGACCCAGCCGTCATTGACTGCGATAAAACTGTGAGCACGGTGCAATAAAGTTAAAGCGACTTTTGCATTGCAACTGTAAGTCGGTGGTTTATAAAAAGAAAGAACTTGCACTTGAAGTTGTGACAAAGCAAACAGGAGCTAAATTGTTAACGCAAACAAATGTTTAAGCAAATTTGTAGTAAAAAAAAACAAAAAACAAAAAACAAAAAAAACCAATATAT
>JAUZST010006180.1:0-15042 GCA_034779995.1 Parotocinclus haroldoi
TGTCTCTGTGTGTGTCTCTGTCTGTCTCTGTGTGTGTCTCTGTCTGTCTCTGTGTGTGTCTCTGTCTGTCTCTGTGTGTGTCTCTGTCTGTCTCTGTGTTTGTGTGTGTTCCCATTTGAATTGCTGCCACACTGACCGTAGTGTGTGTGTAGTTATACGCGTGGGATAAAGCAGGTCCGACCCTCTTACACTGATACACACCTCTGATGTGTGTGTGTGTGTGTGTGTGTGTGTGTGTGTTTGGGGTTGTACACTGTTGATCTCTTTATAAGTGAACTGATTCTGACTGTTTGTTTTGAATCTTTTGACTCTTGAATTCGTTGAAAGAAACGAGTCGTTTGCGCTTGACTCTGAATCTTTTTGTGTGTGAATCGTTTATTTGACTCGGCAATAGAGTGGAGCGTTTGTTTTGTCTGTGAATCAGTTTGTCGATTCTTTTTATACTTTATTTAACTTTATGTGCTTATCAAAGGGGAAAAAGAGAAATGTGATTATTTTGAATCCTAAGAAGCAAATAATTTTAAAAAATATATCAAAATCACCATCGGATCTAGAAACTGAACTGAATCGTGACGTTGTCATTTGACTCTTTTTGATTCTGTTCGTCTCTGAATGTTTAGTTTAAGAAAAAGTGAATTGACTCGGAGTCATGTTATGCTTGAATCATTGACTGTGAGTCATTTGTATTTGAATCGTTTTGTGTAGAGTTTGGCTGAGAGTCGGTACGTGTGACTAATTATTCATGTTATTTATTAATGAATTATGGGATGTTTAATTGGGAAGCCTCCCCTAATTGGTGTAAGCACTTTTTCAGAGGGTTCGAGCGTGGGTTCCTAGTGTTAAAATCCTTTCGTCTTTTAACTTTTCCTCGAGACCCGCCCTAATTTTGTTTCCCCTCGCCCGTCCAGAGAGTCGGACATCACCAAGGAGCGCATTCAGAAGATTCTGGGTTCGGGAGCGACCGTCGTCCTGACCACCGGCGGGATCGATGACATGTGCCTCAAGTACTTTGTGGATGCCGGAGCCATGGCCGTGCGCCGAGTCCTCAAGCGGGACCTCAAACGCATCGCCAAGGCGACCGGAGGTAAGCCACGCCCAGTCCGTGTATACGCGTGGCGCTAAAAAAACAAAAAAAAAAGCTTCCCAGCTTCGGATCGCTAAACGTTTCTGCGCCGTCCCTCTGCAGCCACCGTCTGCTCGTCCCTGTCCAATCTGGAGGGCGAGGAGTCGTTCGAGGCGGCGCTGTTGGGTCAGGCGGAGGAGGTCGTGCAGGACCGGGTGTGTGACGACGAGCTCATCCTCATCAAAAAGTAAGTGAACCACCCGAAATCAGGGGGCCCCCACGCCCTCAGCCATACCATAATAACCTCTGTCCCTCTGTGTCAGTACGAAGGCCCGTACGTCCGCCTCTATAATCCTGCGTGGAGCTAACGACTTCATGTGTGACGAGATGGAGCGCTCGCTGCACGACGCCCTGTGCGTGGTCAAGAGGGTTCTGGAGTCCAAATCCGTCGTTCCGGGAGGGGGCGCCGTCGAGGCCGCGCTCTCCATCTACCTGGAGAACTACGCCACCAGCATGGTGAGCGGCTCTGATTTATATCTAAATGTTCTTCGGTTTCCTTTATGAACCTTTCGCTCTCTGTGGTCTGGTCCAAAGAGAAATGGAATCAGTGAATCATTTGCAGTTGATTCTGAAGCCCTTTGACTTGGATCTGGTCTAAATGACTCGTTTGATTCATTTGTATTTCGTCTCGCAGCCTATTTGATGAAAATCTGTATGTATATATATATATAAATCTGGTTTTCAATATCGATTTCATCATCTTGGCCCAAGAACATTGGTTATTGGGACGTCCCAATTTTACTCCGCCTGTCCTCGGCTCTTCATTTGGGGGTTTGTTTTTTTTTACTCTCATCTGTTCTGAATCTGATTTTATAGCCGATTTCATGAAGCCTTTGCGTAATCTAACTTCATAATGTTATATTATCTGGAAAGGCCAATCCCAAATTGGGCAAGCAGTGGCAAGGAAAAAGTCCCTGAATAAAGAAGGAAGAAACCTTGGGATGACCAAAGACTCAAAAAGGACCCGACCTAGACGTAGCCTAGACCTAAAAATTTGGAGTGTCTCTACATCTGAAACTAAAGTGGGAAGCTGCCTTGATGCTAGAATCTATTTCTATAGCGCTTTTTTATCCTGGGCTAAAATGTATCCTCTTGGGATAAATGTGTTTTGATTTTCGTTTGTTTCTCGTTTTGGGCTTTTTGTTTTCACACTGGTCTGAAGTAAGTGTGTGTGTGTGTGTGTGTGTGTGTGTGTGTGTGTGTGTGTGTGTGTGTAGGGTTCCAGGGAGCAGCTGGCTATAGCAGAGTTTGCTCGTTCTTTGCTCGTCATTCCTAAAACCCTGGCCGTGAACGCAGCGCAGGATTCTACTGACCTGGTGGCTAAACTGAGGGCTTTTCATAACGAGGCGCAGGTTAATCCCGAACGCAAAAACCTCAAGTGGTGAGAATTCAATTCTTAAAAGTTCTTAACTGTGGTGAAGGTTAAGATCTTAATTTTAAACGCTTTATTTCAGCGGTTAAACAAAAGTTTGGTGTGTCTGTGTGTAGGATCGGTTTGGACCTGGTGAACGGAAAGCCGCGCGACAACAAGCAGGCGGGCGTCTACGAGCCCACCATGGTCAAAACCAAGAGTCTGAAGTTCGCCACCGAGGCGGCCATCACCATCCTGCGCATCGATGACCTCATCAAGCTCTTCCCCGAGCCCAAAGAGGGCGGGCCGTCCTACCAGGACGCCGTCCACTCGGGCTCTCTGGAAGGCTAGCCACCCGGCGTGTAGTGTCGCTGTATTTATGTTAGCGGTTGTAGCGTTAGTGCACTTCGTCTGTTTGTATCTTGTTTTTGCTGCTGCAGTAAAACCTGTTCTGTTGGAGGAATAAACCATTCTACACGGGATATGTTTGTTTATTTCTCTAACGAGTGTGAGTGTATGAGCTGCTCCTTCAAGTTTGAGCCAAACAGTACTTTAAATACGAGCTTCGCCTGCAGGAGGCGCTGCTCTCATGTTTAATCGTTAATATCAGACTGACCAATCAGGGCTCTGTTGCCGGGCAGAACAGCTCATCCTGCTCCTGTCAGAGCACAAGAGCTTAAATGAGAAAGAACAGACTCTTAAAACCATGGATATTAAAGAAAATAAAGCTGAAAGGCTGGAGAATGGTGATGATCAAACGGACGTTAAAAGGGTGTTGGAACAAAAAACGTGAAGGTCACGTCGAGCCAAACCACGCGGTCTCCATGCTGTGATTTCGTCCGTTCAAAGCGCGGTCCTTTTGATCCGGTTCAGATCGTGACTCTCACACCGAGCCTATTCTCCTAATTACTTAACTTTCACTTGCTCAGCATATCCAGGTCTCTTTTTTTGCAGACAAACACTGAATAATCGAGCCCTTTAAAGTGCAGCGCGTGCTTCGGAGCGTGGCCTTCGTTGTGTCACCACACGTTTTCAGGAAATCCAGCAGGTTTTGAACCTGCCAATGCAGCACTAGTTGCACTTCTGCTGGCCACAGCGAGTCGTAACTACGCCTGATTCGTTGTTTAATGTGCTCGTCCTGCAAAAAAAGGATGAAGTGAACAACTTCAGCTGGAAACAGATTCATAGTTTAAAGCCTGCAGCTGTGGAATCTTAATAAATAAACCCGACCAGTACTCCATACGATCCTAAACAGGAGCAGCACGTGAACATCATCCAAACTGATCAAAGTCCTGATTATGGCTGCATCACGGGGCACGTGCACTCACTGTTTGACCCTCAGTGTCAGGGGACAGCACTAGGCACTGCTGCTCTTGGGGAACACGCTCCATACAAATCCCCATCCGTTTGGCAATACGATGAGGTCATGGTTCCAGTTCCATGATCCACATGGGGTCATTTGGGCTTTTCAGATACGCACCAAGATTGAATGAACATGGTTACTAAAAGGAATGTTAATTTCATTGTAGACGTATAAAGATTAGGTTAGGTTAGATTAGCTCTGCGTGGTGTAAAGTGAGAGCGACAGAGAGAGTTAGGTGTTAAACCCACACACTTTCAGGAAATCCACAAAGTTGAGAACTCGCTGATTCACCAGAGACGAGTCACTTACAGCCACCACAGCCCACAGTCGATCTGTTTTATAGAAATAAGTATCTTGTGCAATCTAATATGCTGCTCGCAAAAATGGTGTTTTCCTTTGCAGTGACAAGTTTCCACCAGCGGCAGCAACGAATGCGGCTTCTAGCAACGTCTCATTGAGAGTCACAAAGGTTTCTTGAGTCTACAAACTTTTGGTCGTATACTGTTTGAAACCAACATGTCAGACACCAAGCAGAAGTGGACAGGGCGACGTTATCCCAGCGACCTCAGGAGGAAGTCGGTCAGTTTGAACGATGTGTTTACGGCTCCGTAACGCTCATCCTCCTACAGCGACAGTTACTTTATTTCGATTGATTTACAATGAATGCAGTTTAACAATCCAACCACTAGTGGATTAAGCAAGGGCCTTGCTCAGAGACCCAACGATGGCAGAGGTGGGATTTGAACCATGGACCTTCTGGTCCATCGTCCTGTAGCTTTACCCAGTAGGCCCTGACAGTCCCATAAGACTTATAGACTATGGTGGCCAAGTGCTTAAGGGACTGGACTATATCAGCGGGATCGGCCTGGTTAAATGAAGGGTAAATTATTATAAAAAATAGTTACAAACCCAATACCAATCCTTCATTCACTTTTTTTATCTGGTTACGGGAGAGCTGGTGCCTAGTCGGCAGCACAGGGCCAATCCATCTTAGGAAATAAAGATTTGTTTATGTTAATCACAGCAAGCAGCTCAAAATATGGCTGGACTAACACTTTAATTAACGTGACTGGTATTTCAACTGGGGTTTACTTTACTCTAAATGGGTGATGATTCATCACTGGGACACCTCTGCTTTGGACCCATCATGGCTGTGTGGGGCCAAAAGTCTCTGAGTTATACAGATAAGATATTTTAGTTACTACTGGCTTCAAACGGACCGGCTGTAGGTGCGAATGAGTCACTGTGTGATTTCCAATCTGGGTATACTCTCAGATTGTGCTTCAGGTTTTAGAACCTGTTTATGGTCCGTTAGCTTAATCCCACGCAGAGATTGAGAGAAATCTTAAACTGTATAAAATAATTACGAGCACACTATTTATTATGATCTAAAGCGTGCAGTAATTAATATTGAACGTTTATACCATTTGTGCTGAGGATTGATTCATTAGGATTACAAATGATTATTTTTATTATTATTATTAGTAGTAGTAGTAGTAGTATTAGTACAGGTGTAACTCTGCTTCTATCCTGTAGGTGGCGCCTCAGAACACTCCCCTGTTCTACTTAGGCCTTCATGACGGTTTAATGTACTGTATTTCTGCACACAGGATTGTTTTGCTAAACAATCTAGCTTTTACTGATGATCAAGATCACAAAGTAAACGAAGATGTCAAAGCGAGAAGACAGACACTGTATAATAAATCAATTCCTGCATACAAGGTGGGCGTGTCTTCAGCAGAGAGACCATTGGCCGGGTCAGCTGTCAATCACGCCCCCTAGTGCTGAGGTTGGTAATACCGGGACAGGGTGAGAGCAGAGAGGCATGAAGCTGCATGGAGAGGACGTGCATCAGAAGATCTGAACCAGGTAAGAGTGAGACACGATTAGAAGAATGAACACCTCCAAAAGTTAAACAAACAAAAACAAACAGTAGGGCTAAAGAAATGACAGCATTTATGAGCGCGCAGGGGGTGTTAAATCTGACCTGAACAGAGGTTTCAGCACGTTGGTCGATTTTGTGCAGGTAAACAAACGTGAGGATAAGTCAGGTGGAACATCTGGAAAGGAACCCAGACTTTTGTACTGAAATGTTGAGAAAGTTTGATATTTTGAAGTTTTTAATTCTTCAGAGTTCAAGCCGTTGATTTACAAAATGAGCAGGAGTGCAAAACCTGCACTCAGTGTTAAACGTCCTGAATAAAATACCTGGAAGAGCAGCTGACTACAAAGTACCGCCTGATGATCAAAGCCTTTGTTTACTTTACGCTTCTTATTAATTAAATGGAAAAACGAGTCCGTATTCAGAGCGCGTGTTTTAACCTCACACTGTGTGTGTATGTGTGTGTGTGTGTGCTTCTGTAAAACACACACAGGGACGCAAACACTTAAAAACACAGCTAACAAAAAGCCAAAGCTTTTATCGAGAGATATATTACATAACAAACAGAACCATCATTTACTTCTTAAAGTTACAGTTACATTAGTTTGACCAAGACTAGAATCACATAATATTTCCTCATAACTCAGGCTGCAATATTTAATCTTATATTTTCTAAATATATGCCAAAATACCATAATTTTATCTATAATGTATAAAAAATAATAATGAACCTAAAGGGGAACAAAGAAATACATTATTTTCCACTCCATTTTTTTCGGCTCTGGCGCCCCTGATGATACTTTTTAGTTTTTACCTTTAGTTGACGCCCCTGAACCGTCACATGATCAGCACAGTCACAGGTTTAAATCCATTTCCAATCCATTTGTATACAGATCAGATCAGATCAGATTATCTTAGATTAGATCATTCAGTCCTGACGGTTTGTAAAAGTGCATTATGGGTTTTAACCGCATTGAGAACATCTGAGAACGTGATGGAACTGTGGGGCAGATGAAGCATGCTGCGTGTGAATAAGTGTGTGTTCTATCACATTGGACCGTGCTGTGCTTTACACGAGTTCTAGGTTTGTGGTTGTTTATGCATGTCGTGTACGAGGTGGTGAGTTGCAAGTGAGGAACCTGCTATTCCGCTGCTTTACCTGTAAAACGATGCAGCATGTGGGCAGATGTGTTTATTTCTCAGATTACAGATGTTCATGTTTTTATTTCCACAGCCCTGCAGTCACCATGTCAAACCAGAAAGCAGAAAGCAAAACTAGAGATTAACTCCGAAATTAAAGAGACTTATTATTAAAGAGTAAAGTAAATTTACACGTCAAAACCCGGTTCGAATGATACGGTGAGTAAACACACTCGCCGACGTGGCCTTGTTCCGTTTCACCGATGGACACAAGCGTGCATTTTTAGCTTTGTTTTTTTTTTTAGATGTCCTGACGGGAAACCTCGTTCCTGTTCCTGATTCCTGTGACTCAAATTCGGGTCTTGTTTAATTGCTAATGAAATCACGCTTCACAAGTGATGAGCTTTTAAGAAAAGACAAACCTTCAACCTTCAGCTCATCTGGGATTTCTCAAATGACTCTGAATTGTCTTAAACTGAATCATTTGCTAATAAAAGGTTAAACTGTTAATGATTTTTGCGAGGAAATCACGGGTCGGCAGGGATTTTTAAAAAAACAAATGGATTGATTTGCTAACCGATTCGTTAAACCCTTTATGTGTGATACTAAGAGTTGATCATAGGGAATCATTTGGTTTCCGTTTCTGACCCTGGCAGCTTCTCCCGCTGCCGTTCTGTCCGTTGACGTCACGTTATGGGAGACGGCTGGAACAAGAGGCAGCGCAGCAGCGTTTGCGTGCTGAACTGGGAGCAGGTGAAGCGCCTGGACATCGTTCTCACCGAGTCCATCCCCATCCACGGGCGGTGGAACTTCCCCACGCTGCAGATCAAGCCGCGGGACATCGTGACGGCCGTGCGGCACCGGATGGCCGAGAGGAACATTAACGTAAAGGAGGTGCGGCTAAACGGCTCGGCCGCCAGCCACGTCCTGCACGAGGACAACGGCTTGGGCTACAAAGATCTGGACCTGATCTTCTGCACTCAGCTGAGGGACGAGCTGGACTTCCAGACCATCAGGGACATCGTGCTGGATGCGCTGCTGGACTTCCTACCCGATGTTGTGAATACGGCCAAAATAACACTGCTCACGCTTAAAGTAAGCACCCGTGTTTGTTTACGTGCTGATGCTGTATAAGCGTCCCGTAACATTTGTGACTGATCCCTAACATCAAAACCAGCTAGAAGATCAGTCACTTCGTTTTGGTTGACGGGACCAAAACTGATCTTCAGTGTCGTTGCTCTTCAGTCGAGCCGTGACTCCACTTTGTTTATCTCAACTTTAGAGCTTCAATCCTCGTTTAGAACTAAGCCTGATGAACCTTGTCTCATTGGGAGGATCTGGCTCCTCGTTAAGAGCTTTATCTAACGAATTTATTATTATAAACTTATTTTAACGAATGTAATTCGCTAAAATAATGAAATATATAGGTTAAATAATAAACAATAACGTTGCTACTTGATTAAATTTGGAATAAAAATAAGATTACTGCGACTATAAACATGTTTTTCAGGAGGCGTACGTTCAGAAGTTGGTGAAGGTGTGTAACGCCTCGGATCGTTGGAGTCTCATCTCTCTGTCCAACAACAGCGGGAAGAACGTCGAGCTGAAGTTCGTGGACTCCCTGCGGCGTCAGTTCGAGTTCAGCGTGGACTCCTTCCAGATCCCGCTCGACTCGCTGCTGCTTTTTTACGAGTGCTCTCTGGAGAGCTCCATGAGCGACTCGTTCCACCCGTCCGTGCTGGCCGAGAGCGTGTACGGCGACTTCTCCGGGGCTCTGGACCACCTGCGCCGCCGCCTCATCGTCACGCACAATCCCGAAGAGATCCGAGGAGGCGGCCTGCTCAAGTACTGCCACCTGCTGCTGCGCGGCTTTCGCGCCCCCGACCGGTGCCGGGGCGGCAGCTACCGGGAGCTCCTGCAGCGCTACATGTGCTCTCGCTTCTTCATCGACTTCCCCCGGGCCTCGGAGCAGCAGCGCAAGCTCGAGTCGTACCTCCAGAGCCACTTCGTCGGGCAGGAGGACCGTAAGTTCGCCTACCTGAGCACGCTGCACGAGGTGGTGCGCCAGAGCAGCGCGTGCCTGATGAACCGCGAGAGGAACCGGGTGCTCGAGATCATCACGGCCATGGCGGTCAGGGCTCTGGCCGAGCACGGCGAAGTCCCGAGCGCAGAACGGGTCACCTGCTACTACCAGCCGGCGCCGTACGTCGAGGACGGAGACTTCAGCGCCTACAGCGTGGCTCAGGTACAAAGCGTCTACAGCCGTGAAACGGACCAATCAGGCCAAGTCTGGTTCTGTTTGTTCCTCTGACACTTTGGTGCAAAAACGTTACCGAGCCAAAAAACATCACAGCTGCCGCTTTTTAAAGATTTATTATTTTTTTTAAACTTTGTGTGTCTTAACCCGTCTGTGCTGGGTCAAGTCTGGCTCGCAACGGTCGATTCGTTCGTGCTTATCGGGTTTTGCACTTTTGAGGGAATACAAGTACTGATACAGGGTGGGGCCTCTGTCGTAACCTAGCCGCCTCAAGTTTTGAGTCATGGCACATCCTGAAATGAGTTAACAGCGAGCAGCGAGGCGCCTCCGTTCCTCGGAGCTCAGTTTTTTCTTAATCGCTCTGTTTTGCGTGACTCCAGAGACGGGCGTGTGTAAAACTCCTGCTGGCTGCTTAGTGACTGCACGAAACGAGCAGGTGTTCCTAATAAAGTGCTCAGTGCGTTCCTGTATTCAGCAAAGCTTTGGTTTGGTTTTCGGTTTGGGGATCTTCTGAACCAACCAACTGTGCAGCAACGGATGGACAACACACGGGACCTTTTGTTTTCTGTTTGGGGGGTCCGAAGCCAGCTCTTAATTTCCCATCAGCCCCTCTTTTATTAAGGTGGATTTATTTATCAGAAGATAAAGCAGAAGATGTGCAGCTAGTAGATCCAAGTGCCTGCAACAAGTCAAATGCAACACTGGCTGCAATAAAGGGCTTTTTAGAGTGTGTGTGTGTGTGTGTGTGTGTGTGTGTGTGTGTGTGTGTGTGTGTGTGTGTGTGTGTGTGTTACTCCTGCTCAACGAGGTCTAAGCTCAGATTAGAGCCAATGCCATTAAACCTGAAGGAGATAAGAGTGGGTCATGGCCTCAATACCCGAAAATCAGTCCTTCATCTCCATAACCCAAGGGTCACAAGGGGCTGGGGTCTACCCGTCAGCACAGGGAGCAAGGCGGGAACCAACCCTAGGCTAGAGGACAATCCAGGACAGGTAGAAACAAACACACACACACACACACAAACGCACACACACTCTCTGATGCCGGGTAACTTTATGCATGTCTATGGAATTTGGAAAACGTGCCAAAGTTATGTTAGGTCAGTTGGCGTCTCTAAATCGTGTGTTGTGCTCCCGTCATGGTACGTCAGGTCATGGAGGAAACTTGGGTTGAATTGTGCATCTTTTTTCTACAGATTTCTCTATTTTTCTACGTCTGTAATATGATGAAGCTTGTGCTTTCTCTCTCTCTCTCTCTCTCTCTTTCTCTCTCTCTGTCTCTCTGTCTCTCTCTGTCTCTCTCTCTCTCTCTCTGTCTCTCTCTCTCTCTCTCTCTCTCTGTCTCTCTCTCTGTCTCTCTCTCTCTTTCTCTCTCTCTCTCTCCCCCCCTCTCTCTCTCCCAATGTTGTACAAACGAATATCATTTCCCAAGGCTTTTGTCATTTGTAGTGTGCGATGCAGACTGGCTCACAGTGTTTTTGTGACATTTGTGTGTTTCTTGTGTGTCTTTGTTCGTCTCTTAATAAAAAAGACAGGATTTCACACAGTAAGAGTTCTGAATCTGCACCTGATCAAACTGGCCCGCTAAAGTTGGTGTAGGGACAAACGGACCTTAAAATGGACTACAGATGTGCCCTGTATATTAAACAGTCACTGGGCAGAATGAGTAGGGCATCTGATTCCAGGTTCCGAGGGCACTTCAGGAGACTGTAGTGAGGACGAACAGGGGTCAGGACCTGCCCTGGCCTTCATTATCCCCTAATTACGCAGGAGGGGTGAATGTGCTATATTTAGGGCTCCAGGATAAGGGCATTGGCCTGCCTGTACTAATCTGATGAAGTGCTTACTAGCCATGAGCTCAGTGCCTCGAGACAGAGAGAGTTAAGGTATATAATCATAATAAATGTGCACTAACTCTAAGTGAAATGAGATCTAATAAAGCTGTTTAATGACTATTCCATATGTGTGATGTATCTGCTCTAGAAACTGCCCTATATAGTTCTCGACTGTACTGTATGTTTGGTTTATATCGCCTTCTAGTGGCAGGTCTGTAACATGACCATCTCATGTTTTAAAGATTTATCGGTTCCAGGTTCAGGCAACAACCGAAAGTTTCTTAAGTAGAGCGGTGCTGTTATCGCGGTGCTGTTATTATAGTGTAAAGCCAAACACGAACGGTTTATTGTGAATCCTACAATCTAGAATATTTAAGTAAGCAAAGCGCTAAGTATCTAAATGGCCATGCTACGTGTGTTATGGTAAGGTCCGGTCAACGTAATGCAGACGTTAGACGATGCCAACCTAGAATTTAGTCAAAGATATGGAAAAACTGTCTGTGATGATGTGATTGGACCACCTGTGATCGGAAATGACCTAAAGCTCCGCCCCTTACCGTTTCAGGTATTCCCATCACTCGCTTTTAACAACGAAGCGTTCCTCTGGTGAGCCGTTTTATTCTTTATAACACACACACACACACACACACTTACATAAATCACGTACTACTGCAGGACGTTTTTATTTGCATGAGGACTTATTGTAAAACCCTCAGCTGCCTTTCTTCACTCGATGTGGATTTATCAGCGCTCGTTAATCACACTCCAGATGTTCCTTGTTTTTCGTTGTCTTCATTTCTGAGCAACATGAGCCCCGCTAACCGCTCTAATTGTTTGAGAGTCGTGCAAAACGCTTGTCCTCAACTCGCTGTAATAAATTAATTCACGACCACACCTTGTTAAAACCGTACCACATGACCTCGACAGTTCCATATGAAAGTCAAACTTGGGTTTGTTTTTATACCGCCGCGTAAACATAAGCAGGAACGATTCGGGCAGCGAAATAGACATGATTGTTGACAGTTCGTCGAGCCACTGTTGCTAAAACGTGATAAATCATCAAAGCGTATGAGATTACGTCAGCGGCTTCGATGCTGTTTTAACCAGTAGCGGCGGGGAAGCGGTGAAGCCAAAGGCCCAGAGATCGCTTGAAGTGGTGTGCAGCGACATTACGAATTGTGAATCATTAACAATCCGGTTCTGTTTTTTTTTTACTACCGTGCCATTTGCACAATGTAAACTGTTTATTGGTTATAAGTTTTTAGTCACGGTCTCTGTGTCCATCTGGGTGCCAGGACGGAGAAGAGTCTTGATCCCGGTCGTCCTTTCATCTCACGTGGAGGATCCAGTCAAGCCATGCTCGTGTCTCTGAGGGTACCAGGTCCAGAACGCGATTTAATTAGGGTTGTTCCATTTTGGGTTCCACCTCGAGTCGCTGCATTCCGAATGACTTGCCGGGTCTGATTGTACGGATCGGATCGGTTCTGATCTAACCAGAGACTGGACAAGCACCTGGGTGGCAAACCTTTGGTAACACGGTCCACCACTCATCCCTGGTCGTTCACATCTGTTTAGTATTTTTAGACCAACATGTTCCGTCGATTCTTACAGTGGAAGAAATTTCTGACGGATATCTCTTTCACAAAGGAGCAGCGTTCCAACGTTCTAGTATCTAGGCCAAAATCCTTAACTGAGCAAGCCTAGGATGGCAGTACGACAGTGGCGAGGAAAATCCCCAAATGTCATAAGGAAGGACCCAACCTGCTTAGACACCTTAGATAATATACGTAAGACTTAGAAATTAATCTGAAATAAGTTTGACATTCATAAGTTTATGGTCATGGCTTAAACAAATGGAAGCTGAACAAAACCAGAACACCTGTTAACATGTTCTGCATGTTCCAGTGTCTATGAACGTCTCTAGGTCCACTTTGTGTACGTTATGCTAGGTCGTCTCCGCTCGTTATCTCTGGAGCTCGTTATGGAGGTAGCTCTCTGTGTGAAGTTCTCCCCCTTTGTGAAGATGTAACGGAGCTTCCCCTCCTTAGTGGTCGTCGTCCAAGAACAGCCCATTACTCATCCCGTTATCGGTGCAGCTGTCCGGCTCTGGACCCGAGTCTCAGTTATTTTAACAGGAGGAGGCGATGTTTCGGACGCCATGTTTGTCCTGTGGACGTTTTTGCGCCGTGTTGCTGCTGCTGTGTTTAGCTCAGACAGCGAGAGCTACATCTCATAATCAAACCCCTGGATTCACTTCCTGAGACACGCACTGCTGTGACCTTCTTAATTTTCGGCACTCCCTGGGCTTTTCCTTAGCCAAGTCAAGTGTGACCCTGAGTGGAAGTGGAGCATGGGATCGTCTGGATGAAGTCCTCAGAGCAGCTCTCGTCAGCCGGAGCAACAAAAAGCCAAATAAAGCTTGGGGTGAGAACAGTTTGGAGCCGTGCACCCATTCACCCTGGTTTTGACATCAAACAGACACCCGAGGGTCATTTAGGGCAACCCATGAACCCTCTGGCATGAATTTAGGAGATGGCAGAAGTACCTCGGCCAAAGATTTCAGTACCCAAAAGTCAGACGATCTAATATAAGCTTTGCAACATGTTTAGAATTAGTCTGGTGTTGATCTCCAGAACATCTGCTCCATCCTCCTGGTGGTCAAACCCAAGCAGAACGTGAAAGCGGCTGGTCCAGCTTTGGGCTAGATGGAAGATCCTGCAATGTAGGAACCCTGTTTAGTTGCCTTGATGGCAGGATCTTCTTCAAACGGCTGAAGACATGATCAATGACATCCAGAATGATGGACAGCTGATTCTCTGGTTTCGAGCTGTGGACGTTGCTCACCTTGAACAGGCTGATTTTCCGCCCGAATCTCCTACCTATCACATCACGGAATGCTTTCTTGGCACAAAGCTCTCCAACATGGCCAGAATTCTGCCTTCATCACGTCCTCTCTTCACACTCAGGGAAGAAGAGGTAGAGCATCGAGAACATTAAAAGCAGATGTGCAGGATGACGGATGCCTCCAGATGGCATCTGGTAACACCAGGTACTGATGAGGAGTCAAGGTTTTTCAAAACTTTAAATGTTCAAATAAAATACGGACTGTTTTTCATTCTTTCTGATCGTTCCACCAAAAAATAGCATGCTCATTCAGTCCAGTTCAGTCTTATACATGTTTATGTCCTGTCCAGCTGTCACAACACAACATGACACGACACGACACGACACAATACCTCACACAGACCCACACGACAGGCTTCAGTGTCACTCCAAGTATGTGATTCAGCTCAGATGATTTGTATTCTTGCATTTTTACATCCAGACAAACAGCTCGAGAGGAAAATGTGGTCAAATGTGTTTACACTCAGTCCAGAGCAGGCAAATCTCTCCGACCTTAGGAAACTGAACGGGATTCGTAACCCGGAGCAGGAAACGAGTGAGTAAGGATAATTCAGACTCAGATCATGTATGGTCAGGATCAATTGATCAGCGGAGACGAGCGAATCTCTGTGATGAAGCGGCGCGGCCGAACAATTACCCTCCAGAGGTTTGGATGAGTTTTTGTGTCCTTTTTGGTTAAGGAGCTTTACGCTACACTTTACAGACTCTTGATGTTCTGGAGAACATTTAAAGGTTTGGGATGCTTCCCCTTTGGTCATCATCAAAGCAGTTTGTCTGCAACTCTAAAAAAGGTTTAAGGGCAACCTTAGTACAGATCAGGATAAACCGGATTTCAGTTTTTGATCTGCAACATATTGTTGTAAATGATTCTCTGCTTCCCCCGAACTTTCAGGTAAACATCGAGTTAAATGAACTTTAGTGACGTTCAAGACCCTGTAAATCAGTGAGACGTCCAACACCTGCTATTTACTTCAGACTGGTTCTGAGAAACTATCATGTAATCTTCCTCTCTCTCTCACTCTCTCTCTCTCTCTCTCTCACTCTGTCTCTCTCTCACTCTCTCTCTCTGTCTCTCTCTCTGTGTCTCTCTCTCTCTTTGTCTCTCTGTCTGTCTCTCTCTCTCTCTGTCTCTCTCTCTCTCTCTCTCTCTCTCTCTCTCTCTCTCTCTCTGTCTCTCTCTCTCTCTCT
>JAUZST010006181.1:0-15042 GCA_034779995.1 Parotocinclus haroldoi
AGACACACACACAGAGACACACACACAGAGACACACACACAGAGACACACACACAGAGACACACACAGAGACACACAGACTCCTGAGGTTTTGCAATCCTTCAGGCTTTTTAAAACAAACGTCGATGAGGGTTTTACAAGCAGAGTGTACGGGCCACGAGCCAAGTGTGAAGAAGAAAGTAAAGTAAACTAACCGCCTTCTTGGGTCTTCCTCTGCGTTTGGTCCCCGCAGATGCAGACGCGGCAGCCGCTTTCTGAAAGCGAGAGAAACCGTAAATCAGTACGATAACAGCACAAACAAAGACCACGTACCAAAACAACCTGAAAAAGCAGAGCAAAAAGGACCGATTTAGTCAAACAGAGCTCAAACTTCTCGACTACACTTCCTAGGGCGTGCTGCAGTGAAACCACACGTCGCCAGGGACACGGACTAAAACACACGCTGTGGTGCTGTGGTCACAGATTTTACAAACAAAAGACAGACAGCATATTTCAACAAGCTTTTCTTAGATTTAAGACAAAGCAGATTTGGACCGTGTAATTTCATTACTGAACGATGCGGATGTAAAACAGTAAGAAAACCCTTGAACCATGGCAGGTTGTAACCACTAGAGGGTGCTTGTGTGCGACTGTTTCGGGAGGGGGCGGGGGTAGCGCCAGAGGGCAATGGGTTCATTGGCTATTATGATCGAAACGGACATGAACTCCACTCAGGCCACTGCGGTTCATTGGCCACCTGGTCTGAAGCTCAGAGACAGCTGGCAGAACGAACGAACGAGCGAGCACGCGCGCACACACACACACACACACAAAAAAAAAAAAAGTGAGGATGAACATGTTTGTTGTGCAGAGTAAGGAAGGGGGTCAGGCGCTGTCGTGACAACAGTCTATGGAAAGGCTCAGACTCGACGTGCACGCGGGGTTGTGTTCGTTTTTGAGTTGTCATGGTGACAGAACCTCCATAAGGTGCACCTGCATCATGCAAAATGCCACAGGAAGTCACTATAAGACAGGAAGCGGGGAGATGCAACCATCTGGGTTTCGTTTCTATAATAGTTTGACGTTACAACACCGGGCACCTATACATACGGGGGCACACAGAACGGACCCAAAAACGGGTAGGCTCTCGTCTCGGTGATGGTTAAACTGGTTACATTAAAAACAAAAACAAACCCTCCGAGACAGACTCCTGGGGTTTGTTGTTTCCAAGCAAAGTTGTTTCTAGACCCCTCCTCCTGGACCCCTCCAAGCTCTGACTATGCTGCTGGAGTTGGTCCAATCAGGAGTCCAGCCTGGGCATGGGATTCTTTTTAAGGCTCCTCTCACCTCGGGCGAATAACGTAGTCGATTACATCATTTCAACAAGTAGTCGGCACACCGAGGATAAGCTGGTTGGAACAGTGGGAAGAGGAAGCTCAGTCGTTTATGTACTGAACCAGTAGCGCAGTCAAAAGGGTTCGAGCTGCCCCTGTTCACCCCTAATCAAGGCTCTTAAGCCCGGCTTAGATTAGAGCTGCTGTAAGTAGGGTCTGACTAATAACGCCGCGTCCCTACGTGGTAGAAATCGATAGCTAGGATAAACGCAGATTCGTACATGCGTCATTAACCCTTTGAGGACCATGGGACATTTGTTCCAGATGGACATTTTATGTCATTTAGCAGACGCCCTTATCCAGAGAGACTTACAATTGTGGGTTATGGGCTGTGGGATCTGAACCCGGGACCTTCTGGTCCACAGTCTACCACAGTCCCAGATATTTAACTGGAGAGTAAAACGACCTAGAGGTCAAATTAGCATGAAATCACCCAGGAGATAGAGATATATATATATATAAGGCTGGTGGATTGAGAGGAATTGTGGTTCCAAATAAATTCTGTGCGCACAAGTCTCTGTGCAGTTTGTCCAGCAGAGGGCACACTACAACGCCAATGTTGGAAGAGTGTTCCAGCTCCCGGTCCAATTAAAATTCTGCCGATGTTGATACGTGATATTATTTTGCTTTGATATTACGATTAACATTCAGACTGTCTTTAAGGTTACAGCTGGCCAACTACCAAAAAAAAACCCCTCAAACGACATTTAAGTCAAATCAACAGTAAATATTTGTTCAGTTGACACATGCTCAAGGTAAAACGTGGTATGGAATACGGCTCCGATATCCGATGAGTGAATCACGTCAGGTCTGACCCTCCGGACAACTGGCCTTGACTGAGGGAGGGGCATCGGCACGGGAATGTGGCGTTTCAAATACTTTGTACCTTATGACCTCATTGAAGAAATGAACTGCTTTGGGGAAAACGGGTACAAATTAAGAGGTTAAAAAAAAAAAAAAAAAAATCATTCTTCTATTACAGGCACTCACTTTGCCCTTGGATGCTGTGGCGCCTGCCTTGTTTTTGCTTCCCTTTGGTCGTCCTCGTGGCCTCTTCGGTGTTGGGGAGCCACTTGCCTCCTGCTGCAGGGAGAGAAGATTTTGTTTTATCTAAGACTTCACCTTCAGCACATCTGCCACAAAGATAAGGTGCAAAACTGCCAAGTCATTTGTCTCACACAGCATTACATTTCCAAAATAAAAACCATCTGGCTAGATAGTGGTAACGAGCACGATACACGAGCGACTCGCATTATTTAAAGTAAATCAACCGGTCACAACTTTCGTGACAGCGCCTGCACAGCGAGCAATCCGCCGCGCTAGTGTAACTTGGTGTAAACAGGAAGACTGCGTGACACGCATGAGTAAGCCACAAAACCGCTGGCATCATGCTTTACGGATTAATCACCGCCGTGTTGGTCGAACACCGTTTCATTTCCTCGGTTTCTCTCATTTAAAAGCTCGTCTGTTCTGCGAACTCATTTAAATAACCAGTTTGGAAGATTTAAAGATTGCACAGCATTAAAAAAAAAAAAAAAAAAAAGCCGCTTAGCAATCCATTGGGATTGTATCGCTGTTTAAAAAACAAAAAAAAACAAAAAACCCCCATCTACTGCTCCCGTCGCCTATGGACACCCACGAACGATGGGACACCAGGACTGAAAACCGAAATTCGCCGTGGCGAGCGAAATAAAACGTTTTCCGGCTTTCCAGTTCACGAGTCAACTTTGCGTTGCTGGAGGTAATCTCTCGAGTGGAAGACTTTGTTGCAGCACAAAGACAGCAGTGTTCAAGGTCAGCGCAACTGACACCGGCTGCTACATTAAGACCAACAGGTGCCACGGGCCTCGCAGCTGCCAAATACCTCTGTGCATCAGGCACGTCGGAGGAAAGTAGAGACCGACGAGAGGAAGAGGCGTTTGAGGGAAGGATTTAACGATTACACACTGCTCGCAAGATTAGGGAGATTTCGAAAGGAATATGAAGAGGATCCCTCGAAAACTGCTGGATCATCTGATCCTGTTCATGCCCCATCACTGTGTCCTTTTTGGCACTCTTGGGCGACCATACACCCTACTGAACTGTCCATATGGGGGCACTCTGGTCCAGTTTAACATGATTTGTTGAATTCACACCCACGAATATGTCGCTTAATACTCAATCAACAACTCCCTATTAACAACACTCCTTCGTTTTGAAATATCCCCTCATTTTTGCGAGCTCTGCAACCGTCGTCCACAAGCCACGCGACATCACAATCCAAGCAAAGACGGGTTACGGTTAAGGGTCTTGCTCCAGGGCCTTACAGTATCGGCGTAGCATAGATGGGATTTGAAACCTACACTTTCCAGTCGACCTCAACCGAGATTCGGCTTTAACCAAGCTTTCATAGCGCTCGATAACATTTCTAGGCACTGCAACACCAGATGTAGAACGGCACTTGCATGCATACCACAAGGCACAGGAACATGTATGAGCACGTGGAAGGGAAGATCTCGCTGCACAGCATGACTCATCACCGAACTGTTAAACACGACCACAGGAAGGCTATTCTGGCGGACGTTCCTAGCTGCTGCTTCCTAAAAAACGACCGGCTTCTAGGCCGCTTACAGCTACGGGCAGCGTTGGGCGGATGAAAGCTTCGATTCAACATTAGCCTGTGAAACAGCAGCGCTACTGTAATAGATCGTTACGCTGCCCACGTACGAGCGGAGACCGTCGCCTGACTGCCACATGCAACATTTTAAGCATGCATGAGCATTGGGTTGTGCCGTCCCTCCGACCCAAATACCCCCGACAGAGCAGGATGGAGATATAAACGTAATGCCATCTAGACCTACAGGCGCCGTTTTCTTCTGAACATCTAATGTAGTTTGAGATTGCTAAGACGACTGCATGCTCGCAAAGTTTTTGGGTTTTTTTTTTTTTTTTTTTTCATTCCTTGAGCAAATAAACGTAACCGGGCACATCTGTATCTCGTGCAGGCCGTCTTATCAGGGTTTCTGCAGTGCCTCTGCTTTTGCACGTCTTGGCATTTACCTTACGTCCATCTTTAATCTCTGGGGAGCGTTACCCTCTGGTACAACGGGTAATTAGTATTTAGAATTCGTAATTAACACCACGTTTGAGCCATTGATCGTGCCCATCTAATCCGAGGCTTTTGTTTGGGCCAGAGCTCCATTTCTAGTTAATATTGATAAACTGTCCCTAAACTACAGACGTGATGGACAGATAAAGTAACAACAGAATATTGCCTTACAGGTGCAGCGGGTGTGTTCGAGCACAAACTGGACCTCGTGATCTCATACCTGTGGGTGTTTTCTGGGTCGCCCTCTGCCTCTCTTCTCTGCTCCGTCCTTCTCTTTAGTAGAGACGGTGTCCTTGTCCTTCCCGGCGTCACTCATGTTGACTTGCTGTTGAAGTACAGAAAAAGCACAGGTTACACAAGCGGCTCGTTCAGAAATGTCCTGAATGTGACCCAGGATTCAGATCATCCTAAATACAATTAACCAAGGGGTTACTCCAGAGACCCCTCCTTAGGGCTGCCAAGATATATTGCTCATCACATTTAGGAAGCTTCTCCTCACCGTGGGACTAGAAATTTGGCCAAGCTGCTTTCGGACAATGCACGAAACAACACGAAATTAAATATGACCGACGCCCAAAGTCTTGCAAAACGAAGAATGAGCCACCACGTTCTGATTCAGAGCTCCACGTTGAACAGATCCTGCACACGAAGCTTCACGGGAGCTCTTTATCACTTGCATGCGTGAAGAAATGGCACTAATGCTTCGGCCACATCCACCTGAAGTCACGTAAGGTTCAAAGATTAGTGGATTATAATTATTAGGTCATTAATTCATACGGAATTGTGTCCAATCCTTGACAATGTTACACAATCAGCACGCCGTGGCTAAAACAACAAACCTCATGCAGCCCAAGACTTTTGCACAGTACTGCATCAAAACCTAGCCTATAAATAGCACTAGGGATGATCATCAAATATCTAGGCACCCAACCAACATACTGGACCATGAACCAGAAGATCCAGGTCCAAATCCTGCCTCAGCAACCCCACCGAGCTAGGCCTTTAAACCAAAAATATTTGGATTACAAAGTCACTCAGTTTCTGCTAAAAATGACTAAACGGAAATGAGAAATATTTTAAATAAATAAATACTTATTCCCAGTGATACGGGTGGAGCAACCATAAAGCAACAAGCCATACTGCATGTATGTAGTAATAATAAAAAATAGAAATGATAATATTAAAATAAAAGATAAAACTGGAGATTGGAACCGAGATTCAACAGCCCAATACCCAACATAATAATATATATATTTAACAGAACACACAAGAGATTTAAAGCCGGGTTGCGTCACAATATATTAACCTTTTATTAATCAGACAGCCCAAGTGAAACAACACGTGACAAGCAAGCCTAAATAAATAATAATTAAACACAAAAACAACTAATCGTTAAGTTGACCTGACTGACTTCATTCAGATCAGCTAGCTTTGGTGACAACTAACGCAAACTTCTCCAAATTAGAAATAGAATAGATCTAACCAACCGTCATGTGCGTATTTAGCTATACCAAGATCACGTCGTTTAAGAAATAATATGGTAAAATCAGCAAACCGTACGCAAGCTCATGGACCAGTTAGCATTAGCCAGTTGCTAACCGCCGGGGTTTGTTTGTTTACAGAACACAAAAGGTCGAGAATTAAATCCATACGAGCCCAGCAGCGCGAGCAAAATGATAGGGGCTTTAAAATGAGGGGGGAACCCCGAAAAGTGTTCAAACATGTGAATTATGTTCGGTATAAAACAACAAAGCGCGAATTTACCTTCCAGAGCGGCTTTAACCGATCTGTGGAAAGCAGCAGACCACTACGGAAGCCCGGCTGTGCTGAAAAGGTTTGGAAAAGGGAGGAGGGGACGCGAAATGGAAATTGGGAGCACGACGGGCGCAACATGTGCACAAAAAACTGGCGCGCAAACAAAGAACAATAGCAAAAAGTGGCCCTTATAGCGCGTTTTGTGCCCGATCAACAAATTCTTCGCCAATCCAAAAACACCGTGACCAGGTCTGTGATCAGATACAGCAACAGGTCCGAGGAATCACGAAGCAAAATTTAAAAAACATTGAATAATATTCAGGTACCGTGTAAATCGGAAGCATGCTTAACCAACACAACCACCACGAGCCTCGGTTGTTAAATGGAAGAAGGCTTCGGTGCGACTCATTTTAGATCACTTTAACCCTAGTTTAACATAAAGCGTGGCATTACTCACACAGTGCGTTACTTTATTCAAAATAAATTGAATAAGAGTCTTATTTACGATAGGCACGTGCCGTGTATGGGTGTAAACTTTAAGCCACGCGCGTTAACCCCGAACTACTTTAAAAGCGTAAAACCTACTAAAATAACCCGACAATTCCTCTCAACTGTGTAAAAACACAACAACAAAGCCAGAGTTCCGTCATTCATTCATTAACTACGCTCATTCTCACTTTCTTAATTTTCTTAATTATAGGCCAGAATACAAACGCCGCTCTTCACAAGCAAGTTGTCCCATTTTTTTTATTCAAAGCTTGCAAAACTCGTTGCAGAAACAAACAAAAAGCAACAACAACAAAAAAGCAGAACCTGACTGTATCAGCAGAAGCACGCTCCAGCAAACAATAGCGCCAAAGCGGATATGGAGGAAGCCGTTCAGCCTCTGTGCGCCACGATTTCTGCTTAATTATGATCCAAACTAATTAAGAACCAGGTCGAATGCATGCTTCACATCGAGTTTTAGACTATTCCTGATATTAAACTCTAAAAGAAACCCCGCAAAATTCAGGGCAAGCCCACGAGCCTTTTCTAAAACCGCAGCGCAGGGGAAGGGTTAAAAAAAAAAAAACAAATCTCGCAGAGAGAGGACGCTCAATGAAAAATAAAAAAAAAGTACCTTGGATGATAAACCAGCAGCGCTGGACGCAATGCGAATCTGGTGAGACGCGCTCGGAGTGTGTAGGTGCAATGAATGAGAGGAAAAGGCGCCTTCAGGCCACTTTAAAGGGGCTTCCGACTGAGCAAAGGCGCACGAGGGGAGGGAGCAAGGGTGCGAGGGAGGGAAGAAGCCCTGCCTTCTGTTTTGAGGTGTGGAGATACGATGTTTGCACCCGTGGCCTGTGATTGGCCAAAAACGATATGATTTCCACTAATTATTTACTAGACTGTATCATTCTATATTAGAGGTGGGAGTAAATCACACATGGGCACGTCTCAAGTTACTGTGATAACATTCAAGTAACTCAAGTTCCTGCTCTAAATCAGGCATGCATCCAAAAGTCACACTTCCAGACTGAATAGATCCTGCACACCAAGCTTCATGCTGAATTTTAGGGAGGGATAAATCCATAGGGATTTGGGTCCAATCACACATTTATATTCACGTCATTTAGCAGTCGATCATATCCAGAGCAACTTGAATGCAACAATTATTACAGTCTTACAAGCCAAGCAATGGTGGGTTAAGGGCCTTACCCAGGGACCCAACTGTGGCAGAGGTGGAATTTGAACCCTGGACCTTCTGGTCCAGCACCTTAACCACTAGGCCGCCACAGTCCCGCTGTTGGTTCCACACCATGGCTAAAACAACACAACGAATGCGTCATGAGACATTTGCACAGTACTGTATCAAGACCTAATCTAGTCCTAGTGCTAGGGTCGCTCATCAAGTATCTAGGCACCCAACCAAGCATGGAGCATGAACCAGAAGATCCAGGGTTCGAATCCTGCCTCGGCAACACCTTGAACACTGAGCTAGGCCCTTAAAGCGAACATGCTTGGATTATAAAGTCACTCCGGATAAGGGTGTCTGCTAAAATGACTAAATGAGAAATACACAAATGCTTGTGCGGCTCAGGGAGGCTTTTTTTAATCTGATGGATGCCTTTGTAATCCACATATGCCTTCACAGATGTACGCACATACACACCTGGACATAAAATGTGTTTACAGTGAAACTTACCTTCACCATTTTTACCATGAATGTCTTATTAAAGCAAACACCTAAGCAAGTTTCATTCAGAGCCATTCTTCAGAGTTGCCTGGACCAATGCTCCAGAGAGATGTCTTCCAAAACCCGGTGAGAATCGACTTCAGGTAGCAGTGTGACAATGTGGAAAGACTTCACAGCTGCTGGTACTGTGTTCCCGCTTCGTACTGTAAGTGAAAGTTTTTGGAGTGGAGAATCAATACAGAAAGGCTTCCCACAATGCAAAAGTGGATTCGTCCTGGAATGTAGGAAGCCCAGGAGAATCAGGAACGCTTCGTTCCGTTACACATACGAGGAATTTGTCTCGGTGCGTGCCTTATTGCACTGACACACCAAACAAAACACACTATAGACAAATATTTTAAGATAAGGAACAGTGCTGATAATAAAAATAGGCTGCAATTTCCCTCAGGGATTAATAAAGTATTCTGATTCTGATAAAAGGTTAAGTATTTGAATAGGTACAGCTATAGATGAATGTATGGGTCACAGTAAGTGTTTAGGTCCAGAATAAACCTAGAATGAATGGAAAATTTGGTTTGATTAATAAACACAAACAGGCTGCATTTTGTTCAAATACGCCAACGATTTGAAGGCATCGTTACTGAACCTTCATTCTGTAAAACGCTGCAAATTTACAATTTAATCAAATCTACATTTGTGCACAACGAGCAATTTAATAACACTGGACGTCGGCAGGTAGCCTGTCTGCTAACTCCAATTTACTCCACGTCAAAGACAAACACTCAAAAACGAGCAGGACTGAGAATGAAGTTCAACGTGTTCTGTTGACGCTCACGCCCCCCTCGTATGTCCTGAAATGGGACACAACCAAACACGCTAACCTGATTGACCTTTGATTTGATCTTGATTGATCTTTAACTTTCTGGTACATACAGTAACTCAGGAAGGACTACTTAGGGAAATAAAACGGCTTTGGAATTAGGTTTCTGGAAAGCACTAAAGCACGTAACAAGGGATGAGGCGAGAGATTTGGTGACAAATAACAAATCCAACGTTCTAATTATCGATCAGCTAGAAGCTTCTTACTTTAAGCTGCAGTAGGCACAGCCCTTCTAATGACTGAGCTCTGCTATTTCAGTGCCATATTTTCAGTAGAACGGGTTCTACTGATAACCCTAAATATCATACATTTTTAGGTTTCTGTTTCCGACAAACCAGTTAATCAACTTTCTGCCCTGCCATAAAGAAACGGTTTGCACAGATCAAGTAAGAAAGCCATTTTGGAAAAACAAAGGCCGTTGGAGCAGAAAAGGTGGTGGTGGTGGTGTGTCTGTGTGTTTTGGGGGGTGCTGAATATTTAGGTGTCCACAAACTTTTATCTATGTAACGTAACAAACGATGCTCACAGAAACCGAGGGGCTATTTCATTCCATATTTTTTTGTGAGCAGTACATTTCAAAATTAAACTTCCCAACGAAAAAAAAAAAGATATTTGACCAACCGTACGATCAAAGGTTTCAGTACCTTTTTGTCTGTTTTTTAAATGAAAACGCACCTTTTGTGGAAATCACTTTACAGTTGACATTTCTGCTCATTTAAATCCATACGCTCTAAGATGTATGGAGGAGAGAAAAAAAAACCCAAATCCATCATTTCTGAACCAAATTCAGTAGCTGCTGGTCTAGAAAAATGTCAGAAGCAATCCTAATTACGTTTATTCTCTGTCTGACTGCTAACTTATTTCATTTAAGAAAATCAGCCAAGAGAAATTAAACTAGTCAGATTTCAATACCACGTACAGTTTTTCGCAAATATCTCTTGGCGAAGACGCCAAAAAGCTGCACTGTGCGCGCCGACATTCAATACGTTCCATGTTTCTTTGTTAAGCTGAAATTTCTCTTTAAGGCGACGGGGGAAAGGTGACATTTTCCGAGCCGTTCCAGAGCCATCAGCAGCTCAGACGCTGTTAGCAGCCTCGGATTGTGTTGCAAATGAGGATGAAACGTTAACCCCTGTAGGGCTATCACTTTACACACTGACGAATGAGTGCTATCACACCTGAGGTCTGCAAAGCCTTTCTGTGGGCCAGGTCATGTTGAATAGCTTGTAGCAGGAAACCAGAGAACGGATTTGCATTTTAATCTTCGTTTATCACAGGCCGAACTGACGAAGAAACTCATCCACAAGCTTGTAGCACAGGGGCATTTCCCCGAACTGTTTTCCAATTACCTTCGTTAAGATGAAACAGACAACTTTCCCTTTACCTTGAGTGCCATATTCGGGAGTGTTTTTTATTGTTGCATTGGTCTTAGCGAGTGACGAAACTTTCTGTGGGAGGCAAATTTAGGACAAACAGGTTCACCCAGAAATTATCTCACGCATGGCTTCCAAGGTTTTAGTGCAGAATTATCATTGTCATATCATTATAATGGGCCTGCGATTGGCAAGTCGAAATGAAAAGATTGCCAAGTAATGTCTGCAGGAAAGAAACTTAAATCGTGCGAGCGGTTTGGGCACCTTTGTAGACGTACGACAAGCATTTTTGTAAATTGACGATACGAGATCCACTTTTGTACGGTTCATAAAAACGTGCTTTCCCGCAAAGAACTGCATTAGAAGCAGTCGAAACGAGACGTTTGATCAGGGGTAGCCAACCTGTTCTGCAGCAACAATCAGGCAGGAGCAGATCATTTAATACATCCTTGCAGTTTCCTCTCTGACCATTAATGCAAACTACAGTATGGTGACGGTTCCGTGTTGCTGGCGATGCTGGTAATGGTCCTGGATTATGGACCAGAAGGTCCACAGTCGGGTCCCTGAGCAAGGCCCTTAACCCACAATAGCTTGGATTGTAAGACTGTATGAATTGTAAGTCGCTCTGGATAAGGGCATCTGCTAAACCTTTTAGTTTCAAAGCTTCATTAAGCAGAGCATGTTTTATTAGATTATGTACTAGGTTATATTAAGTCTGTCCCGCTAGCCTGGATCCTGCGACGGATTCATCTGGTCTTCAAACCGGGATTTCTCTTTTTCTTTTCGGGTTAAACGCCGTTACGTCACACATTATAAGCAATACCATTCGCCTTAGGGCTCGATCAATAAATCATCACGATGGCTCTTGGGATTGGTATTTATTGTCTTTCAGTTCCTTTAAATATATTGGCAGTGACTTAAGAAGGAACCAGTCGGAGAACAAACAATTCGAGCAACTGTGGGTTCAGGGCTTCGGCGGGCCGTGTCACGCATGAAGCATGGACTTTTGGGTCAGCATTTCTGCACAATAATACGTTCTGTAGTGAACTTTTCTTAACAGACATTGCATTAGGGACTGTAGTGGGGCCAATGGATAACGTCCAGAAAGTTGAGGGCTCGAGTCCCAGCATCGTAGAGCTTTGCCTGTTGAGCTCTTGAGCAAGGCCTTTAATGCCTTGGGTCGTACCTTGTAAGTCACTCTTTTTAACAGCATCAGCCAAACGAGAGAGTGTTTACTTTTATTAATTGAAAAAGAACACAGAATCACTTGACCAGAGGTGCCCAAATATTGAATTTGCCTAACAATATTGAACTATAATTCTTTAATTGAACATTGTCCCTTTTACGCTGAGGATTTAATTTATGTTGTTCTACTGTGACTCGTCCTTGGGTTCTGTGGAAGACTATTATTATTATTATTATTATTATTATTATTATTATCGTAGGTATGCATGACTAAGTGTATAATGCCCTGACCTGCTTCATGCCCAGTATTTTTGAACACACCCTTACTGGGATCAAAAGCTTACTAAAGATAAATGAATGCATGTCTTTACTTACAGAATGATTCCATGTGTCCAACAGAACATTCTCGCTTCTCCATGTCAGTGCTGCTATGGAAGTAAACGGTAAAACCCAGACTTTGATGGGTGCGCAGAAAGCGCTGAGTCAAACCCCCCCCCCCCCCCCCAAAAAAAATAAATAAAAAAAAAAACAACACGACAGGGTGGACTTGTACACTGCAGAAAAGACTGATGGATAGGGATTAAAAATGTGCGCAAAAAGTATGCAAAGATCCATCACAGTTCTGCTTCATTCACCCCTGCATGATTTAACCTGTTGAGTTCAGGAGAATTACCTACCTGCGTTAGTCACCACGCGTAAAACACGGGATGAGTCAGTCAGCTACTCACCGTTTTAATCTTACATTCTTCTGCTTTCTCTGTTTTCTTATGTAACTGCATTAGTCCTGAATTCCTTTCCGTCCTAGAATGGGCTTCTTTGTAACGTAACGACTGATCCGAGGAAACACAAAATGCCACTGTAAGTCGTGAAATAATTTGCCGTCAACAGAAAAAAACAACCGCTTGGTACAAATACGTGGAGGAAAGTCGTCATAAACGTATACAAAAAAAGTCTCTTATACAAATTTATACAAAAAAAAATCACATCAACCGAGGACAGACAGGAGCTAACGAGCAAGCGAGGACACGACCGGAAAGACAACCACAAACGTACAAACTAACTTGCTCTTTAACTCCCGCCTCTGCTTGTGGCACAGCAGCATTGATTGGCTGTCGAGGTGACCAGCTATTTAAGAGCCGATGCAACCAGTTTAAGAGTTAAAAGACAGATATTGTCATTTGTTACATTTTTAAGACCTCGATCAATAAAACAAGCAGACGATGGATGGATGTTCGATGGAGCATCTGTAATTCTTGACGGTAGAAGTTTTTGGTTTGTAAGGTAAGCAGCTAAATAGAGATCAGATGAATTTCGTGATACTAAACCAAAAGCTAACAAAAAGATCGATGGCTTGGCACTATTTCTTTTTCAGATAGTCTGCGTAGATGAAAGAGCAAAACCTAATCTACTGCTGACGTCAAACTGGTGACTGCTGTATTTCTGAAATCCTGATAATTATCTCTCGACTCCGGTTTATTTGCGCTGTTGCGGATGATTTAATATTTCAACATTCATATAAAAGCTTGTCAGCTTATAATTTAATGTGGGTTTTTTTTTTTTACAAAGATGAGTCTGTTTATTCGGGTTTTGTTGTTTAAAATGATTTTTTTCAGTTACATAAAAGTCACATCTCCCTGGAAAATACTGAATATGCAACCACACGGGGCATAAATATTAAGGAACGAAAGCGTTTTTCACATGATTTAACAATGTCTATGCGTGGTGTTTTTATATATCGGGGTTAATTCACATGACATGATAATCTCTCCCAGTTTCCATCCACTGTTCTTGGCCAGGGTGGCGTGACATGACGATCCAAAATAACCATGAGTCAAACGTGACCATTTTTACAACATTTGAGAACGTTTGTCACTGTACCACAAAGGCCACTGGGTGTCTTCTTTGTGACGTAAAACCCTGCCTGCTCTTTACTTAAAAGTTTGTAGCATTTGGAGCCGTCTTCAGAGCAGCTCCCAGTACAAAATCCCTTTTCATTTGTGCCACGTGACGTCAGAACCCAAAAACAAAAGCTCGAAAGCTGCGCCGTCCCGCAGTATGACGGCCTAAAAACACGTCCGTGGACGCGATTGGCTGCGTCTGAGAAAGGGTCGTCATCGTTTGTGGCGACAGCGCCCCCTGCACCGCCCTGCCATGGACCTGCTTGTGTCTCTGACCAGGATTTTAGAGATGATGTAGGGGGCTGCTGGGGTTAAACCAGCTGACATCCAAAATAGCCATGAGTCACGTGGGACTATGTTTTACAACATTTGGGGAACAACTGCTCACTTCGCCACAAAGGTCATGCCTTGTCCACCAATACAAAGGTTAATTTTTTTGGTTGTGCCACGTGATGCCAGGATGTTCCAAAAGTCATGGTCTTTTAAAAATGGATTTTAGAAGACCTTTGCAAGTCTTGGATGGTTGCTCAACAGACACTGACCTTTTGTTCCCCTTGGTAATTTAGTGGGTAATTTCGATGCACTTAAAATGTTGTGGCCCAAAAGTTCTATTCAATGTACTGATTATGTAGTTATTTTAGAATGAAATCAGGTAACTGTTTGTACTTTTATTGATGCGCTCTTGTTCTATCACTGTGGGTATCACATTACTGTAGCTACTGCATGTAGTTAATTAAAAACCTCAGCAACCAAAGATTTCTAGACTTGTCTAGTTCGGACAAACTGCAGCTTTTATTACAAAAAAAACCCCAGCAACAACAAAAACACAATTTCCTTATACAAACATTAATATCCTTATGGGGACATATGTTGGTCCTCACAACTATATATTACATTACCCCAAAACACACACACACACACAATATGCTGTGGCACTCGTTCACACTGCTATTGTATTTACTGTAGCACAAAGAGTGTGAAAAGTCGTCGCCTCTGAGTCTAAACACGCCAAGGAGACGCCCATGCAGATCTAATTTGCCTCATAATGCAGAGAGACAAGCTTTATCATGCTGGATTATTGTGTGGAGGGAGTCACACACACACACACACACACACACACACACACACACACACACAGTAGTACTTTAAGGCCTGTGGGAATCCTGCTCGTCTTTCGGGTGGTCCGAGCTCCTTCGGATTCTCCAACCCTCCCCCACTCTCCTGATATGGCGATGCTATGCTCTCTCTCTCTCTCTCTCTCTCTCTCTCTCTCTCTCACACACACACACACACACACACACACACACACACACAC
>JAUZST010006182.1:0-40492 GCA_034779995.1 Parotocinclus haroldoi
GTGTGTGTGTGTGTGTGTGTGTGTGTGTGTGTGTGTGTGTGTGTGTGTGTGTGTGTGTGTGTGTGTGTGTGACTGAATTAACTAAAAGCTTCCTTCTAAGCATATGGGTTACCTATAGACCCATACCACATAATGTAATTTAGGAGAATACTTTCTAATCCACGGATTTAAAAAAAACATATGCAGCGAGTACAGAAATAGGTGGATATTAATGTTCAGTGTTTGATACTCGTGGTCCAAGAGCAACATTTTTGTCAAGACCATATCATAATTTGTGGAACGTTTGAGGTTCCATAAAGAACATTGCTCTCAATAGTTTTTTTAAAAGAAGAACTGGAGGTTGGTCTTTAAGGAACTAATAATGGGGTTTTAATGTTTATTGGGGTTTCATACTGACATTCCCAGTTTTTGATACTCCAGTGATTCATAAGTGAGGTTTCTGTATTGCACTGCAGTAGAAGAACCATTTTGCCCCCCCCACCCACCCAAGAAATATGATGCAAACTGCACTATTGGTGCTGATTAGGGAGAAGACTTTGAAATGCTTGGGCACGTTTTGGTGCTGTGGCCTCACAGTTAGTAGATCCGATTAAGCAATTGGCACCGAATGGCAACGGTCACTGAGAAGACTGGGTTATTGATATTTCCAGGGGTATGATCGGGTTTTCTAGGATGATAACAAAACCATGGTTGATTCTTACCTAGTATGTAAGGCATCTAAACACTGCATAACAGACAGTTGGTTGTAAGACTGGTGTTTATAGGAGGCTGTGATTATTTACTCAAATCTTTCAAGGTCCCAAGAGTCATAAACTAGACTTGCTATACTTTTGGTGCTTAAAATAGTTTCAGTTTTAAAGCTGATCTTAACCCCGCTGGGGTGTCATGTCAGTCATAACACGTTTTTGAACCCTTTATTGTAATTTAAAGCCAGTCTCCCCCCCCCCCCCCCCCCTAGAAACCCCATATCACCGCGAACTGGCTGCATTAGACAAGACAGCACGAGACACAAAGAAGAGATCAGCTCTTACCGGCTACCGTGTATCTGTCCATGTAGTTGAGCACGTTCCCAAAGCTGAGGATCCCGGCGGCGGCGGCAGGCGATCTGCACCGCAGCAGGGCAGCGCGGAATTTCTGGCCCGGTGTGCACGCGCGCAGCTCGGGGTTGGTTTTGAGCGCGTGGCTCATGGTGCCGGAGAGCGTGCGCACCTCATCCGGACCTCCGCAGCCCTCCAGCTCGCATCCATCGCTCTCCACACACATGGTCTCACACGGGAGATCCAGATCTGATCTGAATAAACGCTCTCAGGTACAATGGAGCACAATTTTTTTTTTTTTTTACGGCACAGACGCACTGACACAGCAGCCAGAGTCCTAATGTCGAAGTTTGAATGTGCAAAATCGATCGCGGTTCATGTTTCAACGCCAGAGCGCAAATGACAGCACCGTGGTCTCCTCCAGGCGCTTTTTGCTTCGGACTGTCAAGCAGTGAAGCGGAGGGGGCGTGGACGCGCGTACTAAACCCCGCCCCCATACGGGAACGGCACCTGAGGTGTGGGCGGAATGTAGAGAATGCCGACTCTTGAGTGCACTCAAAAATGTGACAGTGCGTGTTGTGCTTCTTCCCCGAAGATAATCCGGTCTTGATCTGTGCCAAACAATGAATCAAAATGATCTAACCCAAACCGATCCGACCTTAGCCCGTCTAAAATAATCAGATCCAGACCTGATCCAAAAAGATCTGATCCAAACCTATCTAATCCAATATTTCGTGGTCCAAACCTGTTTGATCCGAGTTGATCTGATCCAAAATCGTATTATCCAAACGGATCTGATCCAAAATGTTCTGAACAAACCAATCTTTGTTCCAAATCGATCCACCCGATCATCAAACATGATGTGATCCAATCCAATCTAATAAAAAAAATATCCACTTGATCTGATCTAACCTGACTTGATCCAAAACGTCTGATCCAAATCTGATTTAGTCCGATCTGATTTAATACACTGTTCCCTATTTTTGTGAGCAGTATATTATGAGTGGCAATATACACCTTACAGATTAGATGTGCAATATATATATATATATATAATAAAGCTTAAGAATAATAAAGTTTTGACTATGTGAGTATACCCCGTTCAACATCCGGCTTACACAGACCAGACATGACCTTATTCACATAGTAATTTAGATTCTTTGCTAATAGGGTTTTATTTTAAACACCTCGCACTTTTCACTCGCACTTAATAATTTGATAGCTGTCGAAAAACAGTCAATAATCAGAATTCTACTTTGCAAACAAACAGCCAGTAATCACATGAAATATGTGACAACTGATTTGAACTCTGTAGGTAATTTAACTGCCTTTTGTCACATAGTCCACATAATAATTCACGCTTACTCTATAGGAAGTCTAAATTGCCTTAATCTAGCACTAACCTTTAACCATAACATTACATCTCATTATACCTTTTCGTATATATATAAGTATATATTTCGTTTCTGAGTATCCATAATGTAGCTGTTTTCACTGAGTTTGATTCCATTCACTTAAATCCAATGAAGAACAGCCCAAAGAGTCCAAATAAAGCCAAGTCTTAAGAATAAGCTGGCCTGGCATAACCGTGTTGGTTAGCTTGAACAGTCAGACTGAGAAAACAGGGTAACGGGTATACATGCAATGAGTAATCTGATTCCTGGGTTAAAATCCAGCTTTCTTTTGTAATTAACATTTTTTTTATTGAGACACGTCACATAGCATACAGTTTCAAATGGATAAAAGGACACGAAACAAACCAGAAGGACAATGGGGTAGGGCATCCAGGAAAAAAAATCTAGCAGAATAACAATCCCAATATAACAAAAAGAAAGAAAAATAAATACATAAATAGAAGCCTAGGCATTAAATATAGTCAATATTCACAAAATGTAGAGTAGATATACAATGTAAAAGTAAGTAATAAAGGAAGAAATTGAAGAGGGCAGGAGAACTGTGAACCTCAAGAATTATATTATTTAAAGGTTGACAATGTAAATCCAAAGAGGGTGCCATATTTCCCAAAACTCCTCAGTCCTCTGATGCAAGTCAAAGGTCAGGAAAAGATGCTATTTGAGAGAGCCATAAATTAAATGATAGGACCTGGGGGATCGACCAAACAAGTAAAATACATTTTTTTGCAATGAAAACTAGCATGGTGAAAATCTTTTGAGTGATGTTATCAAATATATTTGCTAGATTGCCATACAGAAGATATAATTTGGGGCACACCGTGAATTGAATGCTAAGAATTTCTTGTATGACTAAATGAACCTTTTCCCAGAAAGCTTTCATTTTATTACAAGTCCAAAATGAATATAAGTACCTTTTTCAGATTGACACTTGAAACATAGATCAGACCTTTCTGGAAATATCCTGTGTAAGCGAACTGGGGTAAGATAAAACCTGTTAATAAACTTCAAATTAAGTTCGTGTATATTAATTGAGAAACACTTAGGGTGATAATTTAGAGCAAATAGAGAGAAAATCCAGCTTTCTTGATCAGATTTCTTAGTCTGATTTCTTTATTAGAGTCTGCTGTTTACATGACCACTTGAATTCGGATAACTGCAGAAATCTAACTGTGATTGGACTGCATTGAATCGCATGTAAACACACTTACTAATAGCAATTGATATACTATTGGAAACGTAGCACAGTCCTGCAAGGTGGATCCTTATTCCAGTGGAAATTATTTTATGTGGAACATTTCCCAATTATAATCTCCTTGCACATGGTGAAAAATTCTGTGTTAATAGTTTCCCTTTTTTTAATTGCGCTTCAGCACGAGGGCCGTAAAATCCCTCATGCAAGAAGAACACCCACACTGTGATAGAACATGGTTAAACCTGCATGCACATCGGAGGCCAGCATAAACCTGGTGCTTGGATCGCAGGTATATAATTAAATGCAGAAGCATGTTTCTGTGAAAGTTTAAGGGCAGCATGTGAAATATCCAAAGTTCATGTATGTCTGGTCACTGTTTACCTCAGATAATCGGTCTTGGAGTACTATCTATTTGATTTTGAGTCTGAAAAGCGTATTGATTATTCCGTTAGATAGATGAAAGCAGAAATCACAACAAAAGGGACAGGAATGCAGGATGAGGATGTTTTAGGGCATTAGATTGCCACAGACTCAGTTATTTATTAGCTTGTAATATTCATCCATTTAATTAATGTTTTACAGCGGTCTATAGATCAGGATGAAAAGATAAAGTTTTAACTAGTACTCTCGAGTATATCTATAATCTCTGTTTAATCGCGAACATTTCGTTTTGATCTTGTTTGCACTTGACACTAAAGGCGTAATTTTGGTCATTAAATAAGCCCAGCCAACCAGTGTACATCCACTTGCTCACGAATAATCGGATGTACGTTTGAATCCTGAAATAATGGAGTTCCTTGAGCACACACTGCATTTCCGAGTCTCCCCAAACTCAGGGGGAAGATCGTAGCACCCCTAAAGCTGGCCTAACGACGTCCATGATCAGAGTAAGGGATAAGTGGTATTATGTGAGTAAAATACAGCTCTTTGTATAGGATTGTTAATCTGTTTTCTAGGCCTTAATCTGATCTAAGAATTCGGGAGTGTGCTGTATGCATGACCACAAGAATAATCAGATAACTGCAGAAATCCGATATGATCGGATTATTAACAGCATGTAAACGCACTCCGTATTTTCATCATATCCTATTGTAGCATCCCATTTCATTGCAGCCTTTCACTCTGAGAGAGACACTGCCTGCCTGTAGCATTTAGAAAGCAAAAAAAAAAAACACAACAGACTACCAGAACCATATGTTTTAATGCAGTATATTCATTTTATTACATTTATTTATCAGAAACAGCAGTCTCTGTACCTGGCTGGTTGGTAAATTGTGTGCTTACAATGGACTTTCAGCATGCTTAAATGCCTTAATCTGCTGTCCCACAGTAATGAGCAAAGCCATATAATGAGTCGTCTGAAATTGTTCCATACAATCCTCGTCCCTGTAGACTGACAGTGCTATATATAGTGTTCAGAATGAAGGGTATAGCGATCAGATGACTTATACAGCTTATACATACATACAGTATGTACCGGTGATCCATGTGGCGAAGTAACAACATGTGATTAAGAGCATTTTAAAACAATTATCTCAGTTTTGACAGGTCTGGCTCTTCATCATACAAACAATCCACATGTTCCCATAGAAATAGATAGAGGCTTCAACCGAACCGTCATCTTTGTAGGAAAAAAAAAATCATCTTCAGCACTCTGGACAGCTCATGATCATCATCATCATTAAATATATACCAAGAAAAGGATAGTTCATCTTCATTTTAAACTAATTACTCATCATCAGTCAGAGTAAGACTACAGAACGTACCACAAGATTGAGGGAGCACGGAATGAACCAGACTGTTCATAATCTTTAGCCTTAGTCTATAATTTACTCTTTAACTCGGATTAATGTATGACTAATGACAGGTGTGGGGGAGTTGTTTTGAAATGAACGCAAGTTAACACAACCTTTGCAGAGAACTTAACGTGATATATTTCTGCCTATTTTAGTTGACAGTTCAAATCAGTTTTGTTCTGAGACAGTACAGAAACACAACTGGATCCTTTGGAAGGGTGCCTAAGCTTTTGGGCATATTGAACGTCTTGGGTTTTATTTTTAAAATGTAATTGAATATAGAATGTTTTACGTTTTAAAGTTTGCAGTTTTTTTTCCGTTAAGCACACACGGGTCAGCACACTATATAGGACCAGAGGTGCCAAAACCTTGGCACAGACCAGTCAGATTCTGTTACAAAGCAGGCATTTTGATTTATTTCCATGCGTCTGTGAGCAGCATGCAGCACAACTGAGGGTGGACTTGAACTTTAAAGAAGAGATAGAACAGGATATTGAAGATATAGAGCACGTTTTGGAGGTGCACCGTCACAACTACTAGAAGCAAACACCAAGCGTTAAAAAGACAAAGGCGAGGAAGCGTTGAAATAATGCAATCCATGACTTGATTCTCAGCCGGAGCTCAAACAGAAGCTGGTACCTGTGTAAGACACACCCACACAGACGGAGAGGAAAAAGGGCACAACAAGAGAGCAATCTGTAACGCAGATCGTAACAAATGCTGAATAAAACAAATTGAGAGCAGACAACAGGACAGGGAAAAGAGACAAAACGCAACACGAACCTCGCCTCATCAGATGCTCGAAATGAACTAGTGTGGCTCACTGGTTCATGGTGCTCTGCCCTAGTTCAAGCCTTTTACCTTCTGTTTTCTGTCCTTCTGTTGCTAAGTACCCACCGTGCAAAGTGGCCTTCCATAACTCAGAGCTCCTGAAGTTACAGGTTTAGGTCTGAAGCACGGCAGACTACACGCATGACAATATATTAGTTTATATAGGGGTCGGGAAAAATGTTTCACAGACGTTTCACAATGCAGACCTGGGCATCGATTCACAAAAGTCCAAAACAGATTATTTAAATGTCAATGGATAACAATGTTAAAATGATCGCAAAGTGGATCTTATAATGCGGAATTGCAGCGCTATCCGAACAGTTAACACATGTTCAGCAGAGACAAATGAGAGCCGATTTTTTAGAATTTTTCTCCATATAAACGCTGTGTTTCTCACTCCAGAGCCATGATGCAGCGTCCCTAAATCACCTAATCATATACCCGTAGCATCCAGATACACATGGAATTTACTGTTTGGTGCTGGATAGAGCTATTGGTTATCCACAATGTTCATCTCACTGCATTTATGAGCCACTTCAGACCCATAATATTAAACGCAGCTGTTTTATCGGAAGTCAAGTCAAAGTCAAATCAAATTTATTTATATAGCACATTTTACAACGCTGCATTGTCTCAAAGCAACTTTACAATATCACATTATCTTAACAAAGCCATTCCCAAATTGAGCAAGCCTAGGGCGACAGTGGCAAGGAAAAATTCCCTAAATGTTGAAGGAAGGACTTGGGAGGACCAAGACTCAAAAAAGGACCAGAAACTGGGACCCAAAAGGGACGCGAAAAATCCTCCTTGGGTGGCTTAAACAGCTAATCCTGACCACCTTACACAGGTGATCAATAGGACGCAAGCACAACCCAAATCTAACAAGACGCTGTTAATCAAGCAATATTACAACCAGACTATTGCAAGTAATATTGCTTGAAAAATCGTTCGGTGTGAGGCTGGCACTACTGACACAGCGACCCCCACAATCCACAACACGAGCAAATCAAACCTCATGGAATCACTGTGAGAAAAAAAGAAATCCTGTATAGAAAAAAGATGCATCGAGATGTATCATTAAACAATGACTCGATCAATAATCAATTTGATTCGATCTGAATGGCAACGGAATCCAATTGTGAGGTGCCTATCAAATCCCACCCCTAATATACGGCATTTACAAAACCACAAATGATTCAGTACATGCATGTATCCATGTCAAATCCGTTTCAACGCCACATTTCTGTGTTGTTTTGCGTGTGTTTAACGTTGGTCTAATATTTAGGCTATTTCGTGCTGGAAATTCAAAACCGACATGCGCTGCATCTCTGCCACTGCCAACTGTCTTGGCTCGAGACCAGCGTATTTAACCGAGCAAACAAAACTAGGATGTAATGAGTCCTATTTGTTCTAACAGAGTCATGATTTTCAGCTTACACATTTCTAAAGCTGTCTGCACGGATACAGATGTTACTGTATATATATATATGCAAGATTTCAGTCTAATTAGCCCAGCAAACGTGAGCTCAACCAATCTTCTGAAACCAGACGCTATTAATCCCCAGCTTCATCGAAACCCATTCATTACAGCAGATCAGCTCAGGCATTGATATCAGTAATCACACCTTTTGTTCTGCGCCGTTCTTTTGTTCATGCGCTTGTAGCTTCATGTCTGAGTGAACAGACAGCAGCTCAGGTTGTATAAATGTTTATTCAGCCATTGTTCTTGGCGACTGATCTTTCTTTCAGCCACACATTTCTTGTTTCAAATGACACTGTGTCACACAGATGTAATTTAGATTCTTATTTTCTGTTTCATAATAGTAGTTTTTTATGTAATTAAATCGATTAAAATGCCCATTAAATGAGTTCTCTCACTAGTATTATTTATTATTGTTAGCTCTTAGTTTTAGAAGCAGTGTTTGATGTTGTAGGCTCGATGGGTGATTTGTGATAGAATTTCGAATATAATTTCAATATAAATCAGCATATACTGTATATACATATATGTCAGTGCTGTCAAACACTTAAATGTTTACAAAAGCACAGTTAGCTGCACTTAGCTGTTTCACTGAACACTAAGTCTGTTTTTTTTTTTTAATTTAAAAAGCACTAGACGGCTGTACAAATCGACAATCTAAGTTTCAACAAAATGAATTTATTACATTTTAAACATCAAAACTGGTCACCGGAGCGAAAGATTGTTTACTATTCCGTATAGCTATATGTATGTATATGTATGTATGTATATGTGTGTATATATATATATATACACATATATACACTGCTCACAAAAATGATATTATTCATATATTTCAAAATGAATAAGAAGAGGATCCCACAAACTGCTGGACAATCTGATCCTGTTCGTGCTCCATCACTGTCAGGGTGTTTTGGCACTCTTGGGTGACCATACACCCTACTGAACAGTCAATATGTTGCACTCTCGTCCAGCTTAACACGCTTCTGTTCACCCCCATAAATATATCACTTCCTACTCAATCACCATCACTGAGTTTGTATCTCATTTGTGTAATAAAACAACCTTCTTTGACTTTTCTGGGGTTTTTCTGTTTAATGAGATCAAACGCTTCTTTATTTATCGCTTCATGTTCGTTTAGAAATATCCCCTAATGTTTGTGGCCAGTTTATATATAACAAAGTAACTCTACATACTTTGTTATTTCCCTTGAGTTTGACATATCTTACCATCCTAAATCACATTCGTTCGTATTTATAAACGGTATGTTGGTCCTGCAGTGGACTGGGCAAGGCAGTTGTAGCTGTCCAGAGATGTAGGACAGTGTCATGATAAGGAGTTATTAACCTCAGTATCCATGCTGTCAGCGTTTGTCTAGTGAGACTGCATAGAGCGATAGCTAGTTCCGTTCATTAGAAGACATGCCTATGTGTTTATGGCAATGTACTCTAGCAATGTATTAGCTACAACGCAAGAAATCCAGTTCGTTTCCCCTTTGTCCGTCTCGCTGAGGGACATGAGTAGAGAGTGAAAGGATTTTACAATAATTAAGATTTATCTCTGAGAGCCTGGCTGCTCCAAAGGAAGCGCACAGGTCAACAAACACAGGAAACAGGAAAGGATGGTAGACATATCATTGTGTGACAAAATGGCAGTTATATCTAGTTTGATGTTTGTTAACCGAGAGTTCATTGCACTTTAGAGGAAACAACCTGTTTATTAGCCGTAGACGTGTAACTGAGTGACCTAAAGTGCTAGAGTGATATGACACGGCAACATATAATGTGCACATAATGTCACAGACCGAATCAGAGGATTAGCCATCATTTGCCACTTTGTTTGATTTTTTTTTTTTTGACGGGTGGTGGCCTGAACATTAAAGACTCTTAAGTAAATAGTGCATGTAGCAGGTTACCAGAGCCATACCTGGATATGACGTTCTGAGCTCCCGTCCAAACTACACTCTTTGTTTGGCAATTCCAAGTCATATTGTAAATCAAGCTCCATTTACTATTTAGTGCGTATGACTTTAATGTACATGACTTGTAATCAGGGTGGAAAACGGGGGAGAAAGGAGCCAAACAGGGCACTCTGTCCTGCAGACACAGTTCCAGCTTTTGGGTCTCAAGGGGCTCACGCTGTCGCCTGTGGGTATAGCATGTATGCTCAATGGCTGATAAGGCAAAGAAACACACGCCTATGGGAAGATCAAAGGTTATGTTTGCGTGTCCGTATGTGTGTGTGTGTGTGTGTGTTTGTGTGTTGTTTTGCAGTACCCAGTATGGTTGCTATCTAAGAAGGAAGCCTCTTCTCTTCTGTCTCCCAACAAATGATATGATAAATCATGGACAAGGAAGTAAGCAGTCTAAACTACACTCTGTACTCTTCTGCATCTGTTGTTCTCTGGAAAATGTATTTTAAGTACACTTTGGAGCCAGATGTTTGTGGACACCCAATCATTACATCCAGGTGTCAGTATGTTCACAATGAGATTTCATTCTCCCATTGCTGCTACAACAATCAGGCATTCATGCATTATCTCATCCACTTAATCCTAGTCAGCATTGTCCGGCGACACAGGGCGCAAGGCAAGAGCAACCTTAGACAGGGTCTATCGTAGGGCGTGTATCCTCACACACTAAGGGCATTTTTAAAATACCAATTTAACAAATGCAAGTCTTTGGAATGTGGGAGGAAGCCAGACTACCTGTAGTAAACATATGCAAGTCTTCACTCATCTAAACAGGCTTCATTTTGAAACGTGAGAATTAGTTTGAACGGTTCGCTCGGTGCTTTTCATTACAAATGATATAATCAGCATAGCAGGTTGAGTGAAAAGTCTAATCCCTTCAAAAATGACACCCATTTCAGAATGGTTTAGTTTTTCCTACGTTTTAGCGTTTGGCTCTAACCACAGCTGGCATGAGGCATTTCTCAATACCAATAACGCAAAATACAGACTGGTGTCCTTGTGCTGTGTGTCAGCCTGGGCCACACGAGATGACGTAATGCGCTATTTTGCATATTTGTGACATCATCATGTCGTATTTACATGCTGCCTAGTATCATATGGTATTAGTACTTTACCCCTTGTTGCTTCTCTCTTACTCTGTGCGAAGGATAAACCAAAAGAAAGCTGTGCAAACTAGCTCTGGTTTGTACAAAAAGCACTCGATTTTTTGAAAATAATCTCACTAGAGGGTCCTGAAATAGATGTACATATAGCTACAAAATTATTAACTTGGCAACACTACTACAGTACAACTGTCCATGACTTGGGGGCATCCAGCATGAACCTGCCTGGGAAAAAGCAATTCCACCTTCCTGCCCTCACAGTATACACCCTTAACATAAAAATAAAATAATATAATAATAACAATAATAACGACCTACGCTAACAGCCAGGAGAAAACACATCAGACTGTTAATAAACAAAATCACAAGCAATCACAATAAGCAGGATTTATTGGGGGGGGAGCATTTGACCCACCTCCAAACGTTGAGGGTGGCACACAAAGGGTGCCAATTCACCACAGTGCACACATTTACACTGGAACAATTGTGAGATACCAGTTGACCTAACGCATGTCTTTGAAAGCTGTCTCTGTAGTGCAATGGTTAACACATTCGCTTAACAAGTTCCAGGTTCGGACCAATGCCGTACAATGGCAGGTAATTTGGGGACTGCCGTGGCTTAGCGGTTAAGGTACTGGACTATTGATCAGAAGGTCCAGGGTTCAAATCCCACCTCGGTCACAGTTGGGTCCCTGAATAAGGCCCATAACCCACAATTGCTTGGATAGTAATGATATATTAATTGTAAGTCGCTCTGGATAATGACACAAATGTAAAATAAATGAAATGTGGCAAAGAACTGGACCAATCGATAGAAACCCATTCCCAGACACATGGAGAACATGCAAACACAACGCAGGCAGTCTTGGCTAGAAGGCGAGCATGGATATCTCTAACTATGAGGTGCCAGCACTAACACCTGTGCCAATGAACTGTCCCAGCAATATAGTATATATACAAAAATAGACTATGAAAATAAAAGAGTATTTTCCCCCCAGTGCTGAGTGTCTAAACTGTTTTAGTAACGGTTTAATCATTAGTTATAATTATTATTTTATCACCAATATATTAAAAGGGAGGATTTTCTAAGCACTTGGAAGCTCTGCATTGCAAGCTGAAGTTACTAATAACTAATGGAAGTTCCAGGCTCCCAGTTTACCTCAGAGCAAAACACATGCCTATAAGTTATGACCATGCAGTGTAACGTAAAACCAATTGTACATAGACAGACTTGTAAAGTGACAGCTGACGGCTTAGTGGTTACTGAACTACTGACCAGGAGGTTGAGGGTTCAAGTTCCGGTAATAAGAAGCTCTCACTATTGAATCGTACAGCAACCATTACCATACCATTAACCCCAAACTGTCAACCCTCAAAAAAGCTTTTAATAAATGTAGTTTGTCTCACAACTCTCTCTCGCTCTTTCATCTTTCTTTTTCATCTCAGCATATGTGAAATATCCCCTCATTTTTATGTGTTTTTTTCTACTACTTTAAAAAAAAAAAAAACTATATGCATTCAATTTGCCAATAATACAGTCCTATTAAAAGGTCTTAGAGTTGTTGTTTTTGCAATTGTATAACGACTATATATAAAACATTTGTCTCCATTTATACTCTCTTCCTCTGATCTTTATTCCAATCTTTGTGAGCTTTAGCTCATCTTACCCTTTTCACCCTGTGGTTTCTTGGCTGCTACCTTTCCAAAAAGACCATTCCTGATCAAGCTTGGACTACAGAAGGACCACCATGGCATCCTAACTGCACCCTGCTATTGCTCAAGTGTAAGGAGAGCTCATACTTTAGCCTATAAAAGCTGTTTAAAAAAAAAAACACTGCATACAGATGTCCTGACACCGATAAATAATTCTGCATGCTAAAACAATGGTATAACTACCATTGCGTTTCTGTTTGTTTCCTGCAAGGTTTGTGCTGCTTTCCTTACTTTCAGAAAAAAACCCATGTAAACTGAGCAGGGTTGCCCAAACCTTTTAAAAACACTTTTAAATATTAGAAAAGGCAAATCATTTAATCTGCCCTCGTCAAAGTTCTGTTGTTATTATTGGTAGTAAAGGGCATCTGGAATTTTTTTCTGCATTTTAGTACAAAATGAAACCTAGCCCATCCGTCTGCTATCATGGAAAACTAAACTCTAAATAAATGAAGGGTGGAAAGCAGATCGTTTAGGCCTGTAAATGGTTGTGCTTTTTTGGAGAAACTAATGGTCATTTTGCCGTGACTAAGCCTGGTCAGTATGTTGGGGAAAACTGATTTAAAGATGTGGCTTTTGTAGACCTGTAATGACGCACATGGTGGTTGTGGCCATAGTGAGAGTGGATCTGGCAAACCGGACACTTCTGGCTTTTTAGCTGTCATATGTCGCCAGGGTTTTGAATAGTGAATAGCCTCTGACTCTGCCGACGTGTCTGTGCGAGGAGACGGTGAGAGAGATGAGAGCTATTTCAGTGAGTTAACGAAAGTATGATGTTGAATAACAACACTAAATTTAACCTGCTTTCTAAAAGCAATTTTGGCAAACCCTTCCCTCCACCCCATTTTGGACCACCATGCCCATTCCTTGTCCTTATCCACCCTTCTCTCTGGATCTCTCTTTAGCATTCTGGTCAGAGGCTCTTCTCTCTTGCAGTAGCGTTGAGTGTTTTGTCTGGCAAGCTCTCGCGTTTAAGGATCAGGATCACACAGGGGTCTCAGGATCACACAGGGGCCTCAGGGTGGCTCCCCCGCTGCTTCTTTTATCTCCCCTGCCCTCCTCTTGGCCTCATTTTTCACCTCTAATCTCGAGTCTTAGCATAAATGAGCACTTCACAAACACTTCGCAAAGCTGAAGGCTCTGTGTGCCTGTCCTGCACTTCTGTGAGCCACCAATTGCTCTGTTAGTTTTGGCACATTTCTGACCTGCTTGAGTCGCCTGACTGGCTTTAATTCTAGAAACGATGCTCTGTCTCCGCTCAACTCATTTCATCTCTGTCCATGTTTTACTTTGAAAGCAAACAGCTCATATATTTCAAATCTCAATCAGCTTCACACCTGTAAAAGGTTGATTTTATTGTAGATTGTCGAGCAGAACTACAGGAAACGTCATGCAAAATCACTACAAGGCAGCTTATGGTTCTCAGGAAGGAAACATATTTAAGTTGATTCCCTTCCGAGCTTGTGCTACAGTTTGTTCCTCCTTTTATACCAAATTGGCATCCCTAGTCGTTTGGTAAATCCCACCTCCACACACACTGTGAACAATGACCTCTTTTCAGCGTCAGGTGATGCATTCTTTGGCGAGAGTGAATCTTTATGGAGGCGTCTCGACTGACCAATGGGACTGCTTTTGCAGCGGTGGGGAGACTGACATGCCTGTCCTCATTTGTGCCTCCTCTTAGCCAATCCAGAGTAACCGCCAAGCCCTGGGTCTAATACTTAACATATGGTAGTATGGATGTTGAGATGCTCCCTATATGCAGCTAGAACTTTTTAGTTGGTGGACTATGTTTTGTCCAGCAGTGACCCTGAGGTTGTTTTTAAACTCCCGCAGCACTGCTATGTCCGATCCACACATACAAGCACAACACACACAAACACACAACCAGCACATCAGTGTCAGTGCAGTGCAGAGTATGATCCGTAACCCAAATAGCACCTGATTTGTGGGAGTCCAGTGGAGGTGACCAGTAGAGAATTAGATGTTTTCTCTGTAATTGTAGAACTAAACTAAGAACTAAGAAAGTGGTTCTATATGGTAAGTGGAACTGATAAACTGGACAGTGAGTGTAGAAACACGAAGGTTTAAGTAATAAAGCGATTGGTGTTTGTTTATTCTGATATGATGAATTACTGTTACTCTCTCCAAACCATTAAAGGAAATGGCATCGTGGTCTAATTCCTTAAAAACTCTCTCGTTTCTGACTTTGCAACACCTCAGTGGACCCTATTGGCTGTTTCTGCTGTTGCTTTTATTCCTGTATGGAGAAGTTACAGTGGCAAATGACAGTGAATATGCTATCATTATTTCCCAACCACTAACCCTCATGCTGATAAAAGTATGGCCCTTTATGCCCCGGTGGTTACCAAAACTTCAAATTTTGGTCCAAAATGGCCCTACTCATATTGATTCCAATCTTGCAATTGATGCTCCACCGGATACTCCCAGTCAAATAGATTCAGGCTGTGCAAATGTTATCGTTATGTCTCGCTCCAATTCTGACACATGACGGTTGTAAAAACGCCTAAAATTAGCCCCCGGCCGTTACCGAAACTTTATTTTCTGGCATAAAATGGACGTACTCATATTGATTCCAATTGCCCTATCGTATACTCCCAGTCAACTAGATTCAGGCTGTGCAAATTTTATCGTTGTATCACGCTCCAATTCTGAGATATGACGGCTGGAAAAACACCTACATTTAAGCCCCAGCCGTTACCGAAAATTACATTTTTGGCCTAAACTGGATGTCACGGTATTCCAAACAGCATATTGTGTTATCACCGAATGCTTTGATGTATGTTTTGGGTCATTACCCTGCTGAATTAATCTCTCTCCACAGAGGTCCTAACAAGCCTTTCAACCATACTATCTCATGAAAAGCCACTCACACCAAATGCAATCATTATCTGTGAATTCTGCATTGCCTAACAGGGTCTCACTTCCAGTTTAAAGGCGTGCCTTTCTGACTCTGAGTCTGACTCGCTAAACCTTTGCTCCATCCTGTTCTGATAGCTTTCAGTCAGCCTGACTGATAAAAAAGTGAACACAGTGTAGTGAGTTAGCAAGTCAGAATGGGAAGTCGACAGATAAGTTGTTTTCATTTTCAGCCTTTTATATAGTGCGTTTTCACCAATGAAATAAATGTGTTCTATATTGCAAATGAGATGCAAAAACAACTTTTATTTCATTGGTGAAAATGCACTACATGAAAGGCTGAAAGTGCTGAAATCGCTTTCAAGAGACTGGAACAGTACGAAGAAGTCATGCCAGACTAGGGCAGGGTCGGCCATCGTAGAACCTGTAGAAAGTGGTGCTGATGTGCAATGTCATTGGGCCTGTGATGAGCGGTCAACTGTCCTCTTCTCTGATGACAATCATTGTGTCCTGATCTGGCATGGTTTTGGAATCATGGCCTTCACGTTCTTCACACCTGAATCCCAATGAATATGTTTGGAATGTGGTGGGAAGACGTCTGACAAACCGTCCAATCCTTCCCACAACACTTCTTGTGCTGGAGGTTGCCCTGGTGCAAGAGTAGAGTGGCAAAGGATCCCACAAGAACTGCTGGACAATCTGATCCATCACTGTCAGTGTGTTTTGGGCTGACCACACACCCTACTAAACAGTCCATATGTTGCACCTCTCGTCCAGTTTAACACGCTTCTGTTCACCACCATGAATCCATGAATATATCACTTATTATTCAATCACCATAATTGAGTTTGTATCTCATTCGCGTAATCAAACAACTTTCTTTCACTTTTCATTTGCTTTTCTGACGATCTTGTTTAATAAAGCGAAATCAAACGCTTCTTTTTGAATTGTTTCATATTCATTTTGAAATACCTCCTCATTTTTGTGAGCAGTCTAGATAAACCTGACCACCTTCATACCCATGGTCTCAGTGCCACAGCGGTGCATCTCACTACGATGCACTCGATGTTTGGGAACCCCTGAGTAAGACCGTGTGTAAAATGTCTTCTGTTATGAAGGGAAAATTGCACACTCCTGTCAACATAATGGTAGGTTGCACCGTATACAGCCTAATTAGTACATTTGACTAAAACACCAACATGCACAATATTTTTGGCTTCAGTTCAAAGTTTGGGATCTGACCATAAATCTAAGTATACTTGGTCTAAACATAATCCCTAGCCACTAATTCTAACCATACATCATTAACAAAGCTGTTTTCAAAACATAGTTTATATTATTAGAATTCCATGAGCTTCATTTGGCAGGAAAACCACAGAGCTGGTGAGGAAATAATAATATCCCACTGAAGATTTATGCTGTCGTTTATTTGTTTGCGTTTACGGAAACAGGCAGTGGAACACACACTTTGAACAAGCGTACCTGTGGTAGAGCAATAAATGAATCACGTAGTTTGTACAGTATTCCCACTCAGCTGATCAGATTTTGGAGACCATGCTGCTATCATGAGCCAGTTTGTGTTCCATTTTGTAAAATGGTCAAAATGACAAAGCAGCGCATGTAACTATAGTCACTCCTATATATGTGTGTGTGTGTGTGTGTGTGTGTATATGTATTAAAACAGCTTGTCTTTGTTCAGCAATAATAAGCAGGCAAAGCTCTGCAGTGGCCTTGGTAACACCTATTTCCAGTTGTCATTTTCAGACCTATGTATTTTCATAGCCCCTAAACGTGAAAATGCACAGTTTCTCCCTCCAAAAGCCTTTCAATTTTGACATATTATGGAGTGGCTTAGAGGCATGCTTACCATGGCTGCAGTGGTAAGAGCAGAAACGTAGATCAGAGAACAAACTCCATTTTTAGTTGAACACTAAGTCACTCATTTTCCAACCAGAAACACCAGGACTGCTGTGGAAGACCACGTTTGTTGTTAGGGTGCCAACAATGGTTGTTCTATATGTTCTGTAGATAAGAGCCAAACAGTTCCTTGGTTTCTCTCTTTTTTTTTGGCTTTGTGATATTTTCTCTCTCTCTCTAATCTCTCTCCTTTTAATCAGTGGCTCATAAAAGTTGGTTTGGCAAATCGGTCCTACAGGTGACATCATAGAAAGGCACATTATCTACCGAAGTATGTGCGGTCAGCTATGTAAATGCTATGTGCTATTGATATAGCTATGTATCCCATGTTGATCATGTTGCAGCTCTCCTTTCACTATTCAGAAGTCGTTATTAAGGGCAGTCGAGGCTTAGTGGTCAAAATGTTTGACTATTGACCAGTAAGTTGAGGTTTCCGGTCCAAGCATTGCCACTGCTGAACCACTGAACAAGGTCTTTAACCTTTACTGTAGCTCTGTGTTATGAGGGCATCTGCTAAAATAGCAAATAACATTAGCAATAGGCTATAACCTAGTCTGTATAATCTAGCTCGAGCTATTTGAGTATGGTCAGCTATTTGGATTAAAGTTCTCATCCGTAGCCACTCTTTTTTCATACTAGCCTTGAGTGGGTTATAATAAAACAAAAGTAGAATTATACCATGTATACCATTATACCTTTCAAGACTTTTATTCTCTTTTCTTTCAGCAGGTGTCATAAGGCTTTGTTCATACTACTATAGTTTACTGTCATTCAGATGTGAATTAGATGTACATAAGATAAATATTTATTTCCTATTACAATTCTTAAGACCTCAGCCATTATATAAAATTATAGAACAACCAGTTAGAATAAAGCATGTCTTTAAACGGAAGAACAGATAATGAACCCATGCGGACATGGGAGAACATGCAATCTCCTCACAGATATCGAATCATGATCAACTTGGGGATTTATGGAACCTTTTAGTGACGGTGCTAACCACTTGCGCCATCACAGTACATAAAGTAGTCTCCGTTTGTAGGATATAAAAGTCTGCATAAGTATTTTTATGTAAAGGCATTTGGAGTCTTGTTTGCTCAGTGGCTCACTTCCTCCCCACTGTTGATTTGGGACACCCATACAGAATGACATGCTACATGAGCCAGATATCCACCAATAAACTCAGAGAAAAGGGAACTCCACCGCAGTTTTATTTTTCTACTCATATGCCAATAATTCCACTTTGTGGAAGTGTTATGACTGTAGTTTTAGAATGAATAGTGCAATGCGACCTTTTAAGCTCCTACGTCAAAGTAGGTACTATTCTCAGTGCGTAGGAAACCTGCACGATCTAACCATAGTGACTGGTTCAGACACAAGGGTCTATGTACAACCGCCATTTTTAAATGTACTTGTTCACCAGTAGATCGACAGATCTTCAAGCTAACAGCAGAAGTTAAGCTTTGTTCAGCCTTTATGCAACAGAGGAGCTGCAACACGATTTTGAGCCGTCTTGGCATTTCACAATATTCACTTTACCAAGCAGCACTTCAGCGTTAGTACTTGTGGACTGAGTGCCAACTGAAAAATTGAATAAATGTAGTTCTCGGAGGAGCTTTGTAGGAGGCATTTTCTTCCAGCTTAGTTTCTGGAACTGAAAATGGGCATAAGTGTCACAATTGGCAGTGCAGTCCAATAGGGTGCAGGTTTTGACAACCCCAAATGTGGATTTGCTGGTATATGTAAGTAATGTGTATTTGTTATACTCAAGAAAGAGAGTGAAAGTTTTGTCTAGAATAAACACATATTCAATATGTATATGAAAATATACACTATACACACCACTCAAACCAGAACAATAATGTCACCCAGTTTTCCCCAGGTCTTGGAATAGTTGACCCGCACACAAATTCAGGTCTATTTTGGGTGTCGTTGGAGCCGACTGGTGTCTGCCGTGCACTCTGTAGGAAGGCAATAAGAGGGTGAGGAGCGTCTTCTGACCTATTCCTCCTGCCCTTCCACCTCCTTCCTATTTTAGCAGGAGATCATACCATTTCACCACAGCACCCATGGGCATGGGTCAGCTTGATTTGCAAGCACACATTATTCAGCCATGACCACTCCCATGATATACACAGTTCTTTATTTACACGCTTGAGACATAGAGGCAAAATTCCCATGTTTCTCTTTTCAGTTTCTCCGCCTGCTGCTTGTCTGGGTGACTCTACTCTACTTTGTAGTAAACACAATTAGAGACAAGCAGACAAACATCTCAGCTTTGTGTGTTGCGGTTGTACTCACTGGGATCAGACGTGACATCTCTATCGTTGCCGATAAAAACCCCAGCTTGTAAATGCTCAAGCCACAAAAGGGCCATTCTTCAACGAGACTTACTCATTACAGGCGTTCAGCTGTTTAATGTTGAGAGGAAAAACACATTTAGATCGACAAAAATGAAAGGTGTGAGATTTCTCTCAGGCTGGGGGAATGAAACAGACTATATTTAGCTGAGAGAGATGATATACAGGTATAGAGAGCCTCTTTTTTAGGCAATTTAATTATTTATGCTTCTTGCTTGATCTCATGGTACATCGAGTGCTCTAACAGCCCCATTTAAACACAAACCTGATGCACACCCTCTTTCAAAATAGAGATTCTGGCATACTGACACCTTTTTGAAAAAAACACTTCTACCAGACAGGTAAGTCAGGCAATTGGCTAGGGAAAGCCCATTGGCTCTCTGTCATAGCATGTACATCTGGTCATAGAGTTTTATTGGTTGGATTTGTTGTCGTATCAGTAGTAGTACAAGTCGTCTTGTATGCACCGTTTCACGGCCATCTGATGACCGTTTGTTCACTTTAACAACAAAGGTCTTCAAAATTATAAAACATTATTAAACAAAATACTAATTTCTCTTTTAACTCTGAACATCACAGCCTTAAGTAGCTGGTCAACTCAACATCCAGTCAATGCTGCAGATCCACGAGCAGAGGCGGGAGTTAAACAGTCATACCTACCTTAGTGGTCATGTTTGCTCATCTTTGGACTAGTGACTGTTCTTGGTTGATGTGTTTAAAGCCTTTTTGTGGCAGTCACTCCTGCTTGTGCCCTTCCGCTACTTATCTGTAAAACGTTTGTAAGCATATGTACCTGTCCTATTGTAACTAGTACCCCCCTTTACTATCTCTATGTTCTTTCTCACCTATGGCTATATAAACTGGTTCACGTTCACTCATTGAGTCTGTGTTTCATCTGGCTGCTCTTCTAAACGGCTAACTATGTGTTTTGGCTTGCATTAGACACAAAAATGTTAGTTTCATCAGACTCTTAAGTTTTCTCTTAAACAGACAGATGAAAAATGGCATCTTTTGGGACCGGTATGTTCCAAAGGGCAAATAATCAACTGTTAGTAATCTAGGGACATTGTCATCTGTTGTAAAAAAAAAAAACAAACAAACAAACAAACTCGATTTTCTCATTTTCATTTTTGTGAGAACTAGTTTCTTCAGCTCAGTAGTCTAACAAAAAGAATAAGGTCTTGGACTGTAAAAGACTTTGACACTGTTCCATCTTTTACAGTATATGCTGAGATATATATATATATATCCCCACTCTCGCATAAGGTTCAAAGGTGATCCATTTTTTCTGTAACTGCTGCAATGCTCTGAAACAGTCTTCTGCTTATCATAAAGAAACCGCCCAAAATATATATCTTTAAGTCAACCTATTTTAATCTAAAAGTAGCACTGAGCCCTTAAAGATGCGTCCAATCAGCTATTGCGCCTTGGTTTATTTTCCCCTTCGTACTTCCTTTTTGTCTTACCGTTAGGTCTGCTATTTGTTTTATATGCATGCTACATTTTGCTGAAGTTATTGTGCAGTTTTACCTTGTATTTTATTAATTACTCATTGATTTTTATTGTGCAACACTTTGACTGATTTCTTATACAATCTCTGACTGGGGATTTTAATGAGCTTGATAAATTGGGAGTGTGAGCGTAGCTCATTTGAAGTCCAATTGCTTAAAACCCCTAAAAAACAAGTGGGTTTGGGTACACAGAATGCAGCTCGGAGTAAAACAGATGCAGCCCAAGAACACACTTCAGATTTTGCAATATTTGTTTATCTTTGCTTTGCCTGCGCTTATCACTTCACCTCTGCCAAAATCTACTGCACCATTGGGTAATCCCCTAAACGAATAGTCCCGCCTAAAAGAAAAGAGATTATGGATGGAAAATGATTGGAATTCATCCTATATTTAATCTTCAGATACAGATAGAGTAGAGAAATTGTGACTTAAGCAATCGCTATTTATTTAACCAAAGAATTATGGATTAGGATTATGTGCACTCCAGAAGCTGGTTGCGGATGAGGCCTGGGGTTTGGTTAGTCCAAATCTTAATGACTGTTTTAAGGGTTCTTTCAAAACTTCAGCAGTTCAAGTGAAGCCTGTTAGTCACTGAAAAGGGGAAGAATCAAATTAATTATTGCCTCTTATTCCAATTCAGTGGCAGCAAGGGACCAACACACACACACACACACACACACACACACACACACACACACACACACACACACACATATATATATCACTATCTTCAGTTACCTAATGGAGATCTTTTGATGTTTTTAAAAAAAATCATACATTGCATGTGAACCTAAATATGTTACAACATAAACTATTCAGTACATTCTATTTTGTTATTTATTTTGAAATTTATTATTAATTGAACATATATTATTTAATAAATTTTACTATTACTACAACTTAATTATTCAATTAACATGTAGGCCACCTAAGGAGGATAGGTCTCTTTTGGGCGGAGTTTTTCCTTGCCAATGTCGCCCTAGGCTTGTTCTATTTGGGATTGGCCTTTTAAGATCATATAATATTGTAAAGCTGCTTTGAGACGACGCTCCGTTGTAAAAAGCGCTATATACTGTGCATATACGTTTGATTTGATTTGACAAAACATGTGAATGTAAACCTTTCTAAACTCAGTTTTTAAACCAGTTTGATAGAATAATATAGGAACACAATGCACATCAATCCCGTTATCTGAAAGTTCACAGAAATCCCATTTCCCGTAATTGTCCCAGAATGTCAGTGCCTCAATTCTCTATTTATGCCAGGTGATCACTCACAATGACTAGTCATTTGCCAACATTTGCAGACAAGGTGTAAACAAACTCTTTCTTTTGTCTCCACATATTAAGACGCAGCCTACTGGACTGGTCCTAAATCTGTCCTGACGGGTGCACCTACAGCACATTGCATATCTTATTACAGGCTTAAAGGGGAAAGGTGTGATCCCTGTATAATTCAGGAATGTTGCTGCTGCTATTTAGAATGAATGTGGGAATACTGAGCATGTCATAGGCGTTGTCATGCTCATTGTAGAAAATTTATTTAATTATCACTGGCTTAAACTCCTCTTCTGCTTGTTGTATTTTTATATGCACAATTCTATATTGGGTGGAAATGTAGGTGTCAGATGATACCCTCTGTCTCTTCACTACCTCCTCTGTGGCCTTTTAACCCACGTGTATCCCAAAAGTCGAAGCAGTATATATAGATCCTGAAATTGGCATTGGCATACTGCCACTGATACCCTCTGTCTATCTAAATAGAAGAGCAGCATGATGTCATACCCTTAGCGTGTGCCTGCAGGTCCCTCTGTTAGCAACGGGTGATGTCACGTCCCATCACAGCTGAGGGCAGATAACAGCAGGAGTGGCTGCTTCCTCCCAACAGAGAGGGGACATTGATAATAGCGCTGCCACGGAGGCCCGTCTGCCATTCATCAGGCCAGACATTAGCTACAAAGATGCTTAATATAAGATTTGTTTTGATTGTTTTTTTATTGATTTTCCTGCTTACTAATACTTTCAGTAGACCATTTTTGACTGGACCTGCATAGCACTGAGACAAATGTACCAAGAAAACAAATGAATTATGATTCTAAACTCAAAACAAATCCACAACCACTACCAAAACTAAAAGGATTGCAATCAAAATAGCACTGGTAAAGTACAGTATAAATTATTGAGACTATAGTCCTAGGTAGTCTGAGACATTGTAAAAGTACGGAGATCTTATTCGCTTTAAATACGAATTAAATAAGATAAAAAACCATTCAAATAGCTGCTATTTAATTAGCAGTAACGCTAATCTATGTAAGTAGCAGTAACGCTAAACGCTAAAGACTATTAAGATTACATTGATAGGTAATTAGACCTAAATGCTGTTAAAAATATTGACAAGTTCTACCTTAAGTAGCTCTAAAGAATCTTAGCAGTATCAATAAGCAATACTAGTAAGACTAGTGAGATCTAATTAGCCCTAAGTATAGCTAAAACTATTAGGCATACACCTTCCTAATTAACCCTGCATGCTATATAAAGGATATATATGTTCAATTAACCTCAAATAATGTGAACTATTAAGACCCTTTTTATTGGATTAGCACTAAATGCTAGTACAAATACCTTTATCCAGTTACTGAATAATGAATTATTACTAGTGCTAAATTTAGTGCTAATCAGCTCTAAATACTGCTCAAGCCAATAAGATTACTGTTATTTAATTGGCCATAAATACTGATAGCATTATTAAAACTTCTAGCTAAGCTCCCAGGAGAAAATGTACTGTGAAATTTGACAGTAGAACCATTTTGATTACCATCAAAAATAATTTATGGTCTGTTCATAGTCAACCAAGTTTACAGTTGTACTATGACTTTCGACAGTGGAACCACAATTAACATTAAAAATTCATAGTAGAACTGTGAACTTTATGATCAAACTGAAAGTTCATATTAAAACTGTAAAGCAATTTAAAGTTTTATTTTGAAATTTCACAGAACTTTTTTCCTGGGTACACTGACTAGTGCTACGTCATTAGCCTTGAATACTGCTGAAACTAAAAAAAAGTCTACTGCTATCTATTAGCCCTAAATGCTGCAGAAGTGTCATATTTAGGTTTTGCTCTCTTCAGAGGTTATAAAGATGTTTTTATGAATTTATTTAGTGTGATAAAAGTGTAAAATTGCTACACTTTGCCATAGCCTTTCTGTGGAATGCACACTATTTCTACGTAAACATTCACCATGTCCTCTCCTCCCTTGGCTTGACTCGCTCCTTTTCATTGATCGGCACTCGGAATTTATTAGCCATTGTGACAGCTTCCTGCCAGGTCCAGGAGGGAAACGCAAACCCGTGCAGATAAAGTCCTCAGACAGTGCGAGGGCACACAATGCCTATTGTGTCCTGATTACAGGTCAAAATTTTACCCTACTGGAATGTCGGCCTGAGCTCTTTTATGTGTGCGTGTTTGTGCACAATGGCACATAGTTGCCTATTTATTTACGGAGGTTCTAGCAGAAAACAGTTGGAAAATTCCTCTAGTATGGTCTCAAAAACATGATATTGGTAAAGGAAAGTGGAAGTGCATTCCAATGAAATGCAAACAAACAAGACTCTGGTTGGACGACCTTGACCTTTTAGCAGGCAATAGCGCCCGGACGTGAAACATAAAGGCTAGAACAATAAAGCAGTGGGTTATATAAAGAATAAAAAACATTTGTTCTTTTTTCATGTTATTGAGGTAAAACAACTGGCAAAACAGCATGGGTGCTAGGTTTCTAATTATTACGTATAAAATAGTATAAAATGTGTCCATTGATGTGGTTTTGGCCTGAAAGTTAATCCTAAATTCAAATAATATCCTCCACAGAACTCCACAGAAGCACTCTGATACATGTGATGACAAGCATGACCCATTAATTCCTGTCTGTGTGCATTTTTGGGGGCGGCTAGCCCCAGGCTTGGTTAGGTGACTGACAGAATGTGGTGTGTCCATAAAGCCTGCCCAATGGCTAAGTTTAAACAAATTTGAACATGAGAATATGAGTTGTTAATCAGCAGGGGGAAAATCCACACATAGTGACTGAATATATTGAATGACAGATCAAATTAAAAAAAAGTGTTGATTATTTTGTTACAACTGCCCATGCCAAGGTCTGGAATATACACTTTATTTATATTGACCTCCTTGACTCCTTGAAAAATAACATAAAGGAGTTGTTGCAATCAAATGAAACTTCATATGTATGAATGTAATAATGATATATGTAAGCGATTCGAACATTTGTTTGGATTTAAAAGTTTACTGGAATAAACTGTACAATTGAATGTAGGCTCTGTTCTGCTGCATCTAGCCTGGATACGACACGAGATACGGTTGGTCAGGTCCAACAGGTCCCGTAAATGTTCCATGGGGCCTTCACTTGAACCTGACTGTCTTCAGAACCCAAACACACTAGAACTGAATTATCTTTATTTATTCAAAAATTCCGTGTTTTCTTTTTTTTGGTCAATGAGTATATTAGACGTTCAGCTCATAAGTTAAGGCTTTCAAACAACTGTAAGCTATTTTATTTTGGTACCACCCATCGCTCAAAGCGGGAGGTTTATGCATTAACATTTGCAGAAACTTTGGTCCTCAACTGATTTGGTGACTATGATGATCACCAGCATGGTGCCCATTGGTAGAAGGCTCCTGATATTTTTGTTATTTTATGATACATGATAACATTGTTAACATTTTATAACATTAATGCGCTAATGCGTAATGTGTAAATCACTAATCTGAGAACAAACTCTTAATTAGCATGATCAGGTTAGCTATTATACCAGACAGAGCAGATTCATCAGAGCGCAAAGGAACATTAAAAAGCAATTAAGATGACCCAATAACAATAGCTAAAAAAAGCTAACAATTTGGGGTTTCGAATTACAAACTATCTGGTTTTGTTTCTTGGCAGAAACTGAAGAGCTGCTTGCGTTTTTCCCGCCTAAAGCCTGTTTGGGATGTACTGTGTAATTAAAAATGATGATACACTGCCATCTTGTGATGAAATGTTATCAATACTCTTTTATAAATTCGATATACTGTGATTACACTGTATATCGGTATTAAAGATTAGACAGATTTCAGGAAGTGTTTAAGTACACAGAGCGTGATTTAAAACAGTCTTAGCTACCAAAGGGTGTCCATCATTTCCCCTTACTCCACTTGTTCGTGTCAAAGCTCAACTGAAATGTATTTCAGTTATTAGCGTCAATCAGTTTTAGCTCAAATATTTAGCTCAAGTGTTTCGAATAAATGAGTCTTGAACTTGCATTTCCCTGTTCTTGGTCTTCCCTCACTCCACTGTTGGTCTCGGATTTGACTTGAACTGGACTACTTAATGTCATGTTCTGGACTAAGGTGGTTTTGATTAGAGCTCTTCTATTAATACAGATCAAGGAACCCTAAAGTATGTACACATGGGGTGCCCAATTTTTTTGGAGACTTCACTATTGCAGAGAATAATCCACCACTCAACGTTCCTGATCTGTGAGGTTCCTTTGGATGTCCTGACCATTTCATTAGAGAACAAAGTGAAGGCGACTAACAAAGTATGTAGAGAAAGAAATTATTAGAGAGTAGTTAATAATCAGAGAGCAAAAAAAGGCTTTTACGTGGTATGGGGAACTGTGCTAATAAGAGTGTTGCTAATAAAGTGACCAGTGAGTGTAAGAATGAAAAGCTGAAAAATGGCATTTAAATCATAAGTAAAAACTTTTATTGTAGCATGGCTAATGTTGACTGCTCTAGCCCAAGCCTAATGATTTCCATGAGATGCTTCCCACAGCGTTATTGAATACATAATATTTGGTAGCAGATATTGTTGGTGGAAGGCATCCTTTGGCTCCTTCCACACATGAATCCTTCCAAATATAGAGAATCTGGTGATCCATGGGATCGGAATACTGTTCACCTCAGTTCACATATTGCTGTATGTCTCTGCCAAGTTGCCTTATGTTGCCTCATGAACTGTTTTATCACTGACGCAGGTGTAATTTGTAATTAACTGCCTAGCTTTTTTTTTTTCGATCGCCCATGCGCACTAAAGTATATACAGTACACAAGGCTTCTGGCTGGTTATTAAGCTGGAACGTGTTGAAATGCGTAGTTGCCGGTTCAATCACAGGCATGCTGTATTTTCCCAAAACATCAATTTTACTAACAGCTAAAGTAAAGACCGTAAAGACAGTTTAGCAAATGTGCTTTAAAAAAACGCTAACAGCAGCAGTCCTGAGATTGCTTAAGTTCAGATGGGATGAAAGAGCAGAAATAAATACAGTCATTCTGTCAGTGAGCACAACTGTAAGCACAACTGTACATGGAGTAATGATATGGTAATTGTGCATATATCTCTATGGAATGTGAAGTATATTCAGTACTGTCCAAAAGTCTTAGACCACCATTAAATGTGTTGACCATATATAACATACTATCGACTATTTCATAAAAAACTTTCAACCTTGGATTCATCGCTCCGTACGTCTCTTTTTTGTTACTGATCTTCATTACATGTGTGAGCTTTTAGCATAGCTTGTCCTTTTCACTGCACCCCTTCCAAAACAGTGGTTTCTTGGCTCCTGCCCTTCCAACTTGTCTGTTGTCTTTTTTCAGAATTTTCGGTGAAGCTTTTAAATACTCCATGCAAATGTACTGTATGTATGTATGTCCTGGTTGTATTCTAATAAATAGACTGAGAAATAATTACATATGGCCATTATACCACTGCTTAAACAATTATATATCTAGTCTAACGGTGGTCAAATACTTTTACACATTACTTTAACTAAAGACACTTGGTCTTACTTGCATGTCTAATTGGAGTTCATGAGTAGACGAGTCACACAAAGAAAGTGCGATCAATTAAAAATTAAACCAAAGTACAAAAATACAAAAGAAGCTCATTTCCAATGTTGACTACATAGAGAGTTCAGCTGGGTCCTGAGTTTGCCCTGAAACACACAATGGCAGATTTGTCAGCAATTATTTGAAAGGAAAACAAACATTTGTACTGTTTTAAACTAGTGGCTCGTCTGTGGTTATTTACATACTTCTGTTATTCTCCTAATTATGCTTATAAGCAGTCAGTGAAGTTAGCTAGTGGCACATCCCACACCTGAACACACTCACTCATATGTATGTACAATTTTCTAATCAAAAATGTTACGACAAATCCAGTTTAAGCTGACTCTATCATAAACCACAGAGTTTACATATACAGTGTTATGTGTATATCATAGAGTAACCTACGTTAAACATGCCTAATACACTTGTGTGTCAGTGTGTCGAAGTGTGCGGGTGTATGCTCTGTGATGATTTGGCGCCCTGTCTAAGGTTGTTCCTGCCTTTCACCCTGTGCCACCGGCCAGGCACTGGCTCTTTCACGATCCTGTTCAAGATTAAGTGGATAAGAAAGTAAATGAATCAATGGATATATTATCATGTGTATTATCAGTGTTCCATGTTAAAGGAGAAATATCGTAAACCAGGCTGTTGTACAACAGAGAGCGCCTGTATCCGAATAAAAACAAATAAATAACCAGCAGTCAGTTGTTAAATGTTCTCCCCTGCTGGGTGAATATCAAGAGCTTCTATCCAGAGAATGAGAGAAGTAGTAGGACAGTCCCCAGGCAAACAATGCTGTCCTTCACTGACTCCCCACCAGCTTTCCTACTCTCCTCAATTAGTATATGTCCCACTTTTAAACGAATTCACTAGCAGAAGATTACATTTTCTCTGTCTTGTCTCTGCCAAGTCAAGACATCTTTTGGCGTTTGACATGTCTTTCTGTAATTTTGAACTACATATACAAGGCTGCGATGAAAAAAACTGTCTGATTTGGGATTGGAAGGAGTATTTCAGTGGTAAAGCAGGAGTTTAGTCCTTGGATAGAGCTGTCTGTTTGCCAGTCAAAAAGTTACATTTTATTTAGCATTTATTTAAACAATTACCATGAACATATTAATTAGGTATCTGGTTAAAATTCTTATGTATATCATCTAGACCGCCCAAGGAGGTTGGGTCCCTTTTTGAGTCTTGGTCCTCCGAAGGTTTCTTGCTTGGATAGGGAATTGTGCCTCACTCTGTCACTCTTGGCTTGCTAAATTAAGGAGTTGGACCTAGATAATATAAAATTGTAAAGCTGGTTTGATAAAACGCTCCATTGTAAAATAGTGCTATAGAAATAGAGTCTGACTTTAAAGTCTGACTTTGAAGTCAGTCCATGCAGATTTTCCCAGACGATACGTAGATATGTTAATACTTTAGCTGAATGTGTTGAACTGAATTTCCCACCTATGTCTGGCATTCTGGTGTTGACTTTCATCAGAATCTCTACAGCCTTCCTGTCCGCTTTAATATACAGGGCAGTTCGGAGGAAGAAGAAGCCTCCAAGAACACCAACGAAAGGGCAAATGATGGTGCTGTACTCCAGACTTCTGAACTTCCAGTTAGGAGAGTCCGATTTTATATGACTCACAGCATCTGAGATCTATAAGGGAAAGAGACAGAGATAAACATTTTAAATTCATAAATGCCCTCATCGTGTATATAGTCTGTATAGATTTGCATTTTATGCTTACTATGCCAATAAGATATGGACTTCCAGCGTCACCAAACAGGTGGCACATGAAAATTTGTAAGGCCTCAGCTGTTGCCCTTCGAGTGGGTATGACCACATACTAAAATGTGCAAAAACGGGAAGAAGAAATGTTTGAAAATAATAAGTATTAAAAAAATAAGTAGACAGTGAAAAGACTCTGCAAAGATGCTTTAACTTTTACCAGTAGGATATCAGCTAGAACAGCCCAGTTCAAAGAAAGCAGGACCTCTCCAATACCTATGAACGTCTGAATGAAAAGGCCAGCAAGGGAATGGAAAGTCAAGCTTGGATCTAAATACATTGCAGTGTATTTAGGTTCAACAAGAATCTACAACTGAAATCAGATCACTCTCCAAACAGAGCTAAACCAACAAGCTGCAATCGCAAGTAAAATGGGACATACGTAGGTAGCAGGAATGCTAGTAGACGCCAGGACAAGGGCGATGAACAAGCACGGTGAAGAGCTAAGCATGCCCACAGCGCAGATGAGTGGATCAACATTGGCCACCTTGCTCCTTAACTTCCTGGATATAGTGGACCCTAAGAAAACTCCAGCAATCCCTGACACCACCGTGATCCCCCCGAAGATGTAACTGAAGATACAAACGGAATTTAAGCACTTACACAGCAACCTTAGCCATTTTCACACAGAATTACACTGTACAAATCAGAGTTAAGCAAATAAAATACTGACATGACGAGCAACACAAAATGAAAGATGTAATGATTGTAAATCGTAAAACGCCCATAAAGCTTCATACTATCACCATGACTATTTCTATTTTAATGGATAGTTTGACCAAATGTTGCCAAATGTTTGAAAAAGACACATGTTTAGTCATCTTGTTTAGCCATTTAGTTGGCGTGTTAGAATTATGCAGTTATGCATTAACTCCAGGTCTAAATCAAACTTGACCTACACTCTGTGAAGTTTTCTCAAATCTCAAATAGACTTTGGTATTCGAAATGGCATGCTACATATTACTCATGTACTACCTGTTCTACAAGTAGTATGTAGTATGCAGTAAGCAAGCCGAATAAAAACCCGGATGTTTTACTACTCCGATCATTCTTTGCTAGTAGGCAGGAGGATCTATTCACATTGTGCACTGCATCCCATCATGCACTGTGGCTTCATTCAGCTCAGCCTGCTTCACCAAAACGACATGGTGGCGGATAACGCTACGAAACGCTACGCTGCTGTCAACACCAATATATAAATACAAATACTGTGGTTGTATTTGTGTATGTTCTTATCAGAATGAGGCTATAAAAGTTTAAAAAGAGATAAGCCTGAGGTAAATTTGCAGTAATTGGTCACGTGACGGTGGTGTGGCAGGTGTAGTAGTATGCAAAATAACTTGTTACTGCATACTATGTATAGGAGGCAGTATGCAGTACACTACTAGTACTACCACGACTACAGTACTAGTGTAGTATGCATTATGAGGTATAGTAATGTGTCATTCAAAGGTGAAAGCTGTATGTCACCTGTCTGAAGGGTCACATGGTTCTTTAGAACATGGAGGTCGGAGGCCCTGAACGACTCGAGCACGTGACAGAAACATAGGTGTCCAGAAGGCCAAAGCTCCAGTAACAAAAGCCATAGCAGTCACTCCACACGAGGACCACATAAAGCTCCGGCTAGAGGAACACACACATGCAGCTGGACGTAAATGGACTAAATGGACTGTCCTCTTCCCAGTCCTCATAAAACCTGTTCCTATCCCATTTCCCAGTTCCAACAAAAACTATCCCCGTTCTCAGTTTTTTATGAAGACTGTCCACATCGTACTTCACAATTCCAGTAAAGACTGTCTAATTCCCAGTTCCCATGAAAGGTTTCTCTTTCCCAGTTCCCGGTTACTATAGTGTCCGTCCTTATTCCAGCTCCCACAAATAATGTCTCCATCCCAGTTCCACTGAAGGCCGTCACCATCCCTATTCTCAGTTCGCATTCCAGTTTACCTAATGACCGAAACCCTCCTCGTTCTCAGTTCCCCTGAAGGCTGTCCCCATCCTAGTCCTTATGAACACTGTCCCCGTTTCTGGCCTAGTTTCAAAAAACTATCCTCATCAACATACCCAAGTTCCCAATGTCTATCCTCACCTTGTACATCATGATATAAATGTTAAATGCTCATATCGTAGATCTTTATTTGTACCTACTTTTTGAGAAGATACTTGATGTCCTCCCAGTAAGAGGTACGCTCCATGCATGCAGTATCGTTAGTTTCCGCAGCTCCTCGAGGAGGGTTAGGCATCAAGAACACGATCAGCAGCAGTCCTAATACACCCAGGACTGGGTTAAGCTACAACAGGATGTATAAGGTCAACAGGTGTACTTTGTGTAACTTAAGTGCTATCAAATTCAGATATGAGCAAAATTAAAGCTCAAAGTTTTGTAATGACTACTTGAAGACTAAAAAAAATCAAGTCATGCTGACTCGCACAAGAAGTTTGAAGTTTGCTTTCCGATTTTAGAAAGGATGGTCAGGAGGGCTGGGCTTGGGAGTCCTATCACCCTGCATAGCTGTCCTCTAACCCTTTTCTTTTTCCACCGCATGTGGATCAGTTGCAGCCAGTGGTGCCAATTAATAAATAAAAATAAGCATGTAGTGCATCCCTATACCACTAATTAACGTATACTGCTCAGAAAATATCAAAAATAATTACATATCTGTATATCTTTTTGTGAGCAGTGTAATTATAATCCATTGCTTTAACATTATTTATCATTTACTTGTATTGTTATTATAATTTAAACTCAAAATGCTGTACGAGCATTCCTGGCAGCGCTCCGGCTCTAGCAGCCTCTCATGCCCGTTCTTACACTTGTGTATGCAGTATACATCCTAAGTGAATTCTTATACTCCAATTTAATTGTATTTACTTTTAAATTATGAGATAATGATTGTTTTATATTGCAGATTTGATTACTAGATGAAACACAGTAGAGTTTGTGCTTGCAAACAGTATTATGCCTGATTAGACTCATTATAGGATCAAAGGCCTAAACTATCTGGAGAGAACAGGCAGGAAAATAGAAAGAAACCAGGCTGGAAATAGATATTTTGCTCCCATGGTTCATTCAAGCGTCCTAAGCAGAAACGTTTCTTACCCTAAGGGCCCATCGCCAGTCTCCTGAAGCAGTGGCAATTGTGGCTCCCAGAATGTAACCAAGACCACTTTTGATGAGAAAAATAGGGCAATTATACACAAATACACATAAATTGGTATCTTTAAAATGCAAAAACTGTATTTTGATTTGCTGTTCGAATTCAAATTAATTAACCTGTTAAATGTTTTCATATGGCTGAAACAAGCAGCAGATTTAAACTATATATTAGGGTTACACTAAATAAACTAAATAGTTTATGAATAAAAGAGAAAGAGTTTTAGGAATTTCTTATTCTTGTTTAAGCCCAAAACCATATACTAAGGCAAAGTCTCACTCATGAAAATGAGAAGAAGTTGGCAGAGTCCATACCATTAATACCTTAATTCGGAATACATCCTAACAGTGTGTGAGAGTATAAGCTCTTTTGGTGCATAAATGGATCCACGACGTTATTGCTGTCTTATTTTTATTCGAAATGTTTGCGCTGTAAAGTAATTCGAATACAGTGGCACCAAGTGTTTTCTCAAAACTGAGACGGCTTATTAAAAAGTACACTCACTTATCACTTCATTAGGCTTATTGTCCATTTTATCAACTCTGCCTTTTGTACAGAAGCACTTCTTCTCTCTGGTTCTACAGTTACAGACAATATACGTTGTTGTTACTTTTTGGTGACCCCCAAAGGACCACCACAGATCAGATAGTGTTCAGATGATGGATCATTTTCAGCACTGCCATGGCACTGACTGAGTGAAGAGTGTTAAGAACTCCAGCAGCACTGATGTGTCTGAGTCATACCAGCACACCACACACTAACACACCGCAATAGCTATGTCAGTGGCACTGCAGTGCTGAAAATGATCCACCAACCAAATATTACCTCATTTGCGGTGGACCCGTGGGAAAACTAAGCATAAGATAACAGGGTTTACAGAGAAACAGATAAGCTACAGTCTGCATTTGTAGACCTGCAAATGGTATCTATATGATAAGTGGAACTGATCAAATTGACAATGAGTGTATGAAGAAGGAAGGAAAGAAGTCCCTAATCAAGTGACCGGTGAGTGCATGTAGCATATAGAAAATTACGAGAAATTCTTATGAGAGTTATGAGAAATTCTTATGTATAATTTAGATTTTTTTTTCACCTCCCAACTGGGATAAAGATGTAAAAGAAGGAGATCATAAGGGTCCTCTGGGAGCCAGTAAACAGATCACCAATAATAGTCGGAGCGATGGTGCAGTAACTGGCTTCTCCAGTGCCAACCAGTGCCCGCATGACCACCAGCATCCAGAAATACTGTAGGAAATATCTAATAGACTTTAGTGACTTGACAGCAACTCATCTGAGCGTAAACAAGGCTACAACAGCATGTACCTCTTTGGTGATGAAAGAACTGCTCAGTGTTGAAATAATCCACACAACCATCCCTGCTACCATAATCAGCTTCCTATTGTATCGGTCTCCAATGTAACCGAAGACTGGTGCCAGGAACGTTAAACTGCAGATAAAAACTGTACATATGTGAACATTTTTCCAGCTGAACCTTTAGCTTTCATTTGAAAGAGATCAGAGTTGATTCACAAAATAAAATTAGCAATGGTTGAATGCCATGAACTGGAACTGGACCCAAACATTTCTAACTTGGATTTGTCACTAAATAATTCTCTGTTTCACTGGTCTTCATTCCAATGAAGCCTTAGCACATTTTGGACTGTGGTAGACTAGCAGTTGAACCAGATGATCCACAGTTCAAATCCCACCTCTGCCAAAGCTGCCACAGTTGGGTCCTTGAGCAAGACCCTTAACCCATAACTGGGTTGTAATCAGTTCTAAGTTGCTCTGGATAAGAATGTTTGCTAAATGCCGTAAATGTTAATCTTACCGTTTCACAAAAAGGTTTTCTGGCTGCTACCCATTCCTGATTTCTTTGGCATCCAGATTAAGCTGCCAGATGCTGCTGTGACTGTAAGGGGAGATCACCCTACATATACGGCTCACAAAAATTTAAATATTCCCTAATGTAATACCCAATTATGTTTGCGAGTAGTGTGCTTGCCACTGTGGCTTACAAAAGCAGTTTTTCTAATTTTCTTTTCCCGTATTTAATACTGCATAGAGATTTCCTGTATGTTCTGGTTATTTCCTTATAAAGACTGGGAAATGATAAAGTACATATACATGTAAGGCATTTAGCAGTTGCCCTTACCAAGAGTGACTTATAACTGATGCAATTCATGCAATTGTGGGTTAAGGGCCTTGCTCAGGGACCCAGTAATGGCAGCTTGGAAGATCTGAACTGTGGACTTTGTGGTCCACAGTCCAGTACCTCCTTTTAGCTGCTATCTTGTGTGATTAGTATTGATTCTGTGTTACCTTGCAAAAGTATTTGAGGAACTGTGAATGCAGAAGGCGAGCCTATGCTGGTTTTGCACAATTGTTGGGCAAAATAAAACTGTCACAGGAGGGGTCATGTATGCTGTCTTGAGTAGAGAGTATGTATGTCATCAGCAGTACAGAGCAATCAATCCACAATCGATAAAGGCTAGGTCTCTATTACAATGGGTAAGGCTGATACCTGTCTGAAGCAGGCCTGATGTGCTGTCGCTCATGCCAAAATAGTTCTGGAGGCTAGACAGGACTCCTGAAAGCCAAACAGTAGGTTTAGTCACTAAGAAAAGAGCATTTGTGACTTTGTTGGCGATAGATGCGTCTCCTCACCTGCAATTGTGTAGCGATCGATGTAATTGACCAGGTTTACATAGCAGAGAACGGCCACCGCAACATAAGAACGTTTTGGGGAGATCTCCCTGCTGTTTCTGGAGGAAGAATGGTGTTCTGTGGGCTCACTGGCAATGGAGGCATATCTGTGACACCCACTGTTTCTTGAGTTTAAATGTGTCCTTTCTCCGAAAGTTGAGGGTCCAAGGATCCCTTCCTCCATGGTGAACAACAGTCCTTACGCCTCTGCTAGATGTGAGAGATTGGAGGAATTTCAGCTGTAGTAACACTACTCAATTCAATTCACGAAAGGAATTCCTCCTAGTGCATTCTTCAGCCGTTGCTATTGAAACCCTGGTTTTCTATTAACCCTGTGGGATCCAAGCAACTTCTGTTTTTTGGCTAATACCGGAGCTATTTACATCTTATGGTATAGACCAACAACATGTAGTCATTCTTCCTGATTAGTGATTATTTCAGCTACACATAATGCTAACACATAAATAATTTGGCTATACACAAATGGATTCTCCATTAAAAATGGGGTTTTGAATTTCAAAGAGTCAATATACAACTGGTTTGCCAACTTAGATCAAGAACTGGGCCGGTTTGCATTGAAATGTATTAGAATGCCAACAGTGAGCCAGGGTTTATTGTTCATCATCAGTTGTTCAACATCGGTGTTAAACCTATTCAGAAGAGCATAGCAGCATATTAAACAAAGCTCATATGAATACATTTGGATTCGTATGTACGTTTGGGGTGTCCACAAACTTTTGGCTTTATAGTGTAAGTATTACATATAGCTTTTGCATGGCTAAACATAAATTGGTCTTGTACCATTTGTACAGTGCAGCAAAAGGATGGAATGTCAACTTACATTTAGAGTTTTGTGCTATTTAACGTCTGCATTATGCTGAAACAGAATGCTGACTGAAATGGATATTGAGCGGATATTACTATAGTCACATGGAAGTTTAGAGACTTTGCACATAGTGTTTTAATGTAAACAATAATATTAATTAAAATACAAAATGAAAACATTTACTACAGTACAGCACTGTACAATATAGTAATTCTTATATCTTTTTTCTTGTATCTTTTAGCAAGCTTGGAACGCATACTGATGACAAAAACATGACCATGTTCTTTGTCTGATTCTCTTTTCTGTCAGGTGTCATGAGGGCTAGTTTGTATTAGTTATCTGTCATTCAGACATCATGTATGTATTCATGACATCATATATATATCTATCAGACTTTATTTTCTATTGTAATTCCTAAACCCTTGGACATTAAAGTGAACAGACATTGATCAGATGAAACCATGAACCCTGTGATAAGTAATTCAATACTTTAATCGATGTGTCACCAAAGTCCAATAATGTGACAGTAGATTACAGAAAACAATGGCTCAATAAAAAAGATTGATTTCTCCAGGATGATCACACTGAGTCCTTCTTGAGAGGAGGAATGGCAACAGTGCCAGACCTCTGAACTTATCTTTAAGAGAAACGGACAAAAAATGTATCTGTAAAAACCAGCATCTATAAGCTACAGTGATAAGTATTCAGTGTGAAGTCCCATTACACTAGTTCAATAGCAGCATCTGGCAGCTTCATTGGAATACCCAGTTAACCTTCTACAAACTGAAGAAACTTGATCAACAATAATATTTTTTGAATGGGTAGCAGTCCAGAGAATACTTTATTTTGAAAGGAGAACAGGGTGACCAAGTCTAAGACATGCTAAAGCTTACAAAGACTGGAAGGAAGATCAGTGGAAAAGAGAATTATGGAGTGAAGAACCCAAGTTTTGAAATATTTGGGTCTTACCGTCAGTTATACAGTATGTTATATATAGTCATTATACCATTGCTAAAACAACAAATCTAATAGTGACCTAAGACTTTTGCACTGTGCTGTATAATGCAATGAAGCAAGCTTGTGAAATTGAGTCCCAAGTTATCAGTTCAAGACATTTGCAATAAAAAAAATTATATTTTCTGTGAATGAACCAATATTGCATCTCATACAGATACAGGTGGATTATAAACTGACTTACAATGGTCTGGGTTCAGTCTGTGTGTCATGCAGCTTCACTCCATCCTGTTCAGTAGCCTATCCCCTCAGATGTTTTGTGCTGTTTGATAGCTCGGGGCTTCTGTCCTGCCTGTGGCTGCACAGCTTTTGCAATTTCACTGAACTGTCTGATACGAAGTTCGAACTGAGCCCTGCCCCCAATCTCCAGTCACATGGCTGCAAGCGGTACCCTGTGAGGCAACAGAAGCCACATGGGCTGTATTTGGTTTCCGCTTCTTAGTATGCGAAGCTGTGAGCAAGCACTTTAAGCTCACATACGGTTTTGCCGCTTTTCAACAGTGACTCCACGCCTGTTTGTGTCTCCAGTGAAGCGTAAAACCTTATTCTATTAACTCTAGTTCAGAAAAAAAACATTGTAGCAGTGTAATTCAGGCTGGGCCTAGACATAAACGTAACTGACCCGAACCACCATAAAAGCTCTTTATAGCCCTGTTAATTTCTTCGTTGTTGTTTGTCATTCCGGCTGGCAAAGTGATATCAAGCAGATCAGAGCTCGAGACCTTTGGCCACTCACAGCTATTCACGGGGAAAAGAGTAATCCAACTAGAGCGCAGTTTGCCTGGGTTTTGTTTACAACCATCACTTTCCTAATATGTGCTTAAACAGAGTGATACTTTGCAATGAGCAAAGATTATTTTGGAATTCACACTGTTGGCTTTTAATACATGTATTTGTCTTTTATTTGTCTACCATTTTATACTTTATGATTTATCACTTTGTATTCTGTATTTTCAACCTTTAATGCCTTTGAATACTTCCAGCACATTTCCCCAGTCTGGGAAAACCTGCTTATTAAAAATCACCCATAATGAAAAGGCAAACGTTGATGCAGTCAGTAATTGTTTTAAGAGACACTGCTGTGGGACACACTCATTAGTTTTTGATCAATTTGTTTTTTCGGAGATTGGATTACTATTTTTTGTGTATTAGTTACCAGTGTAGCCATTGTGTCTGAATATCACAAAACTGGCTGAAGATAATCAAAGAAAGGGCAATTTAGAACATTAAAAACGTACATAGACAATTGCATTTTTGCAATGCAGTAGAGATAAAAGTAGATAATACACAAAATAAAAAACTGAATCAAATTGATCTGGAAAACCTTTACCTTTATGTACTGATTTGAATCCAGTCACCACCTTGTGGTGAAACAGAGAAGGTCATCTTGAATCGGAATCTAAAGATTTTAAAGAGCTGAACTCAACAAATCCCCTACCTAACCCTAGCCTAAGGCTTTGCTTTAAGCAGTAGACAGAGTCATATGAATAGACACTGAGTTTTCCAGGGCTTTCTGGAGAGCTGTAGTGATGACAAAGAGTGCAGTCACTGTTGTATGACTAGTATCAATGATGTTATTTTCTTGAGGAAAGAAGTTGGTAGCACTGTTGCCTCACAGCAAGAAGGTCTTGGGTTCAGTTTCCAGATCGAGTGATCTGTCTCATTAAAAAAAAGGAACTGATCGTCATTTTCACAATAAGGAAACAGGTTTCCGTGAGCCATGAAACTGAGCAGTGAGCATGTCCTCTGTGTGTCCGCATGGGCTTCCCCTGGTCTCTTTCACCACACTCCAAAGACAATGCATGTTAGGTTAACTGGTATCTCTGAAGTGCCCTGAGATTGTGTATGAGTGTGCCCTATGAAAGATCGATACCTTGTCCAGGGTTGTTCCTGCATTGCGCCCTGAGCAGCCAGCTCTGTTCAGGATCAAACAGATAAGAAACTGTGTGAAGAAGGATAGCTGTGTAAGCAGTATTTTTCAGGGTTTTGGACAGGAGTGAGACATTTCTAGTGTTGGACATGTCAGCTGAGTTGACAAGTGGCTTCTTTGGTAGAGGTTATTCAAGCCATCTTGAAGAAAGAACCTGTGTGAAGCATGGCCGTTTTGATATTGATAGCATGTCCTGTCATGATATATAGTGCAAGTGCAAGAAGAAAAGTGTGAATGGTACTGGATCTAATTTATGGTCAATCCATGGCACATGTTCCAAATAAGTGGTTTGAATGTTAAGTTAGTCCAGTGATGAGCATGGGTTTTCTTCACCTGTTTATCCATCCGTTACTCTGCACAAGGAACCACAAGAGAACCACCCCTTACCAGATGTACATTGTACACGTTCCACATTATTAAGCATAAACCTTTTGCTCAGAGCTGCACAGTAACTGTGGGCCATTATATGGGAGTCTCATTTTTTTAACTGATGAAGTAACAGTACACACTGTTTTCCTACAACAAAACAATGTATTAACAACCCAGTAACACTCCAGCAGCACATACCAACATACTCATATGTTTATGTTTCTTCCGGCTACATAGCGTATTTTTAATATTTTGCACATTAAAGCTTAAACAATTGCTATAACATTTATATACTACTCATTGTACCACTTGGCACTGAGTTTAAAAAAAAAACAGAATAAAAGGTATCGTTGATCGCTAGTGTGCACCGGAGTGCTCGTTTGCACATGCGCATACGGGACGACCATAAACTGCCCTGGAGCGCTAGGCACTTTTCGTGGCTTCATTGTAATTACTGCGCATGCGCTGACCGGAGCAGAATGTTGAGCGAAACGGAGTAGAAAGACGGACACAGACCTACGAGTATTTATTTACTGCGGCTTTTCTCTTTAGTTTAGTTTAGAAGTATTGACTCTCAGTTATTCCAGGAATAAGCATGACGGAGCCGCAGTCAGCGCTGTTACTCA